>PVKM010023060.1:0-21418 GCA_004027735.1 Carollia perspicillata | reverse complement strand
CTGCAACCCAGGCATGTGCCCTGACTGGGAATCAAACTGGCGACCCTTTGGTTCACAGCCCGAGCTCAATCCACTGAGCTACACCAGCCAGTGCATGAACATTTCTGTATGTGTTCTTTTAATGATGTTTAGAAGGAATTTGAACTACATATCAAACCTTTTCACTTCACAGATGTCACTGTTAGGATGAAAAAATAATAATACTATGGAACAAGGGAAACCTGATGGTAACAGTAAAAATGATGCAGGTGGAATGTGAATGAATGAAGTCTGGGGATATACACTGTGCCATCCAGTTTCACCATCCTAAGTGCAGCTATTTTTCAGGAAGGATGAGGGAGAGTGGGGGCTAGTGCCCGTGATCCACAAGGTTCCTTCCAGCACTGACATTCTAAGGTTTAAGAGCAATCAAAGGCTTTTAAGGCAGGAACTGGAAGCCCACCACCAAAGGGCCCAGAGCTGAAGAGGAAGCCTTCCTTCTCTCCACAAGAGGAAAGTGCAGGACAGCATGAACAGGTCCAGGAATGGTTCCACCCCAACCCCTGAGGAATTTTGCCTGGTTCGTCTCCTCATTTCTGTGAGGTACACACACCAGGGTTGAAGGGAGCCACCACTGCCTGTGTGGTATCTGTGTCCCAAGACCCTCTGCTCAATCCTGCCCAAGAACTAAGCTGGCCTAAACTGCCAACGTCAAGCTGCTGCTTCTTTGAGTGCCTTCTCTCTGACCTCATTCCACTCTGCGCCTGTACAGGCCAGCAGCCGTGAAGGCTGGGGCCCAGTTCCATAAGCAGGTGACTGCCTAGGTCTCCCCAGGCTTGGCCTCCCCTGACAACCTCAAAAACACTGAAGCAGGCCACCAGACATGTGCACTATGTGGCCCTGATGTAATGCAATATGAAGAATACCTAACAAATACTATTTTTGAAAACATTGAACCTAAATCTAAAGAGGTCTTTAGATCTAATTTTTAGTTTGCAGAAAATGTGGAGGCTGGAAGAACAAGGTAAGAGAAAATACAAAGAAATAAGAAAAATTCAAAAGGTAGGAAAAATTCAACATTCTACAGGGCAACTCACTGGTTCTTCAACAAGTCAATGACAGAAAAAGAGGAAAGGGCTTAAAAGAGATTTAGAGGCAAAATAGACATATGCTACATGATCCTATTTTGAACAAACCAACTGTAAAAAGACATTTTGGAGACAGTTGGGAAAATTTAAATATAGACTGGGTATTAGATGATATCAAGGAATGACTTCATTTGGAATGATAATACTGTGGGACTAAATAAGAATATTTTTTAAATTTTATTTTCAATTACAGTTGACATACAATTACATTAGTTTCAGGTATACAGCATAATGATGAGACATTTATATACCTTATGAAGTGATCACCCCAATAAGCCTAGTACCCATCTGACACCTTACATGGTATGAACGAGAAAGGGGTTCCACTGAAATAGTCTCACAGGCGATCTGATCATGAAGTCCTCACTGGGCAGGTCACAGCAGGTAGTCACGCCCCAAGCATGTAACATTTTCAGTAAAAGGCTTATCTGTGCCTTAAGAAAGCCCTGTGCATCGTTTTTATGCAATTAGGTTAACACATTTTTTTTAATGCTTCTTTTCAGATTCCTCAAGCAAACCACCCTCGAGAGCAATACTGGTACATTATGCAACGGAATACTACTCAGCCATTAAAAGAAGGAAATCTTACCTTTTGCAACAGCGTGGGTGGACCTGGAGAGTATTCTACTGAGCAAAATAAGCCAGTCAGAGAAAGACAAGTGCTATATCATTTCACTTATGTGTGGAAGGTAATGAGCAAAATAAACCAACAAACTAAATAGAAACAGACTCATAGATACAGAGAACAGACTGACAGCTGTCAGCAGCAGGGGGGCATTGGGGAACTGGGTGAAAAAAGTCCTGATTAAGTAAAGAAAAAAAACTCCTAGACACAAACAGTATGGTGATCACTGGAGAGAAAAGGAGGGTGGAGGAAGGTAGAAGAGGGTAAAGGGGGACTAAACAGTGATGGAGACCGGACTTGGGGTGGTGAGCACACAGTACGATACACAGATGACCTGTTATAGAATCGTACTCCTGAAACCTATATAATTTTATTAACAAATATCACCCCAATACAAGAAAAATTTATAAAACATTAAAAAAAATTCTTCAGATTCAGACATTTCTTACATTGGCAATAACTATTAGAATAGTAACTATTTCCTGTGTACTGAAATATTTAAGAGTCTAATGTCATCATGTCTGTAAATAATCTTAAATACTTCCCCCCAAACTGACCTAAATATAGCAATATTAATTATTGTTAAATCCAAATGATAGTTCTATCAGATTCATTTTCTTCTCTATTCTGATTTAAATGATTTTTAGTACAAATAGTTAAAACATTTTAATTCAATAATAATAATAATAATAAAAATGCCCACTGACTCCTTCCTCCTTTCACATTCGCAGTCTCAGGCCCCTTTCTGTTTACTGAAGTTCACGCCTTCCCGGCTGCGCTCTCTTTTCCCCGTGACACATCAGCCTGTGACATTTAAGATGTGTCACCTCTTGCCATACTTCTCAGGGTTTGGCAGTTTACTGGTAAACTTCACATTCACTCTAAAAACTAATCTTGTTAATATAACAAAGGCAGGAAAGATACCTATCTTTATCCCATCACTTTCCTACTGGTGTTATATTGAACAAGATGCTTGACTGCTCTGGGTTGTAATTTATTCATTTGTAAAATGGTAATATCATACTGTGGCAGAATAAAATGGCTGCCAATTCACTGATACTCCTCCCATAAAGAGGTGGAATTTACATCCTTTCCCCTTGACTCTGGGCAGGCTTTGACTTTCACCAGTAATACATAGTAGAAGAACAGCTGTGCCAGTTCCTGGACCCAGACTTTACTGGTGCATTTGGGATGTACCAGTCTTCTCTTGGGATACTCTCTCAAGTTCAGACCCTAAACTGTTATGCTAAAAAGTCTGGCTACTCTGCTGAAGAGACCACATGGAGAGGTCCTGAGTATACATAGAGACAGAGAGGTACCCAGTCTGCCAGACATGCCCACCAAGAACCCAGACAGTTGAGTGAAATAGTTTTGGATCCTCCATATCAGCCACCAGCAGAATGCCACTGAGTGACCTCAGTGAATGCTGGCTATATAGAACAGAATAATTGCCCTGGCCGGGTAGCTCAGTTGGTTAGAGCATCACCTGATACACCAAGGTTTCTGGTTCAGTCTCCAGTCAGGGCTCATACAAGAAGCAACCAGTGAATGCATAAATAAGTGAAACAACAGGTTGATGTCTCTTTCTCTCTCAAATCAATAAAAAAATTTTTTTGAAGAACAGAAAAATTGACCAGCTGAGCCCCTGCCCCAAATTCCTGACACACAAAATCATGAGATACAATAAAATGATTGTTGTTTTAAGCCCAAGGGATCGAAGTTGACTGAAGATACTATTAAAAAAAAAAACCCTCAACAGGTCTACAAAGAAAAATTTAAATGTAGCTATAATCTTGTTTTTTAGAAAGCCAGAATCAATAGTTTTATAGGCAAGAAGAAGTTTTAAAGAATAGATAACCTCCTGGCTGGTGTGGCTCAGTGGACTGAGTGCTGGCCTGCAAACTGAAAGGTAACTGGTTCGATTCCGGTCAGCACAGGCCTGGATTGTGGGCCAGGTCCCTGGTAGGGGGCACATGAGAAGAAACTGATCAATGTTTCTCTGTTACAAACTGATATTTCTCTCCCTCTCTTTCCCTCTCTCTAAAAATAAATAAATAAAATCTTAAAAAAAAAGAATAGAAACCTCTAACAAAATTTTACCAGATCATTCTAAAATGCAATATCTTACTAATAGATGAGAATAGCCCCTAAAAGGCAAAATCTGGATGAGTATCGATTAAGATACATGTAAACATTCCAAATACAAATTGGTAAATTGAACTCAGTAGTCTATTAAAATGATTATAAAACATAAAGTGATGTTCCAGGAATATTCAGGGGCCTGATTTATTGTGATTTAATTAGGTATCCAGATTTTAGATTTTCTAACTTTAGCAATGTAAGAATGTTGGGAAAAGTAACATGATTCAGCCCCAGTGTCTTATAGATTGCTTCTTTTCTTATTTTTGTTTGTCTTATCTTCATCAGCTTTACAAAAGAAATGAACAATAAATAATAAAAAATAGAAATTCAACACTTAAAAACTTCTATAAATAAAAATGAGTATTGCCACACACTTAATTTTGAGCCAAACCTCTGTAATGTTCCTGTAATCAAACAGACATTAAGACTTGTACCTACTAGTCCATTTTGCTCAGAATGGGCAGATTAGACAGATGTCATTGAAGAATCATCAACCATCTAGAACAATACTTATTTCCCACTCATGATTTCAAATTGTTTATTAGTTTGTAAACAGTACACACAATGTTTACACAAAAATGTAATGCCAAAAAGAGTATTATAAGTGCTATAATAAAATTGATTTTTGCACCCTGACCAGTGTGGCTAAGTTGTTTGGAGCATCATCCCATATACCCAAAGGTGTCGGGTTCAATTCCCAGTCAGGGCTCATAACTAGGTTGTAGGTTTGGTCCCCAGTTGGGTGCGTGCAGGAGGCAACTGACTGATGTTTCTTTCACATCAATGTTTCTCTCTTTCTCTGTATCCCTCCCTTCCCATTTCTCTAAAATCAATAACCATGTCCTCAGGTGAGGATTAAAAAAATTTATTTTTGCTAATTAAAAAAAAAAGGTTTGGTGGTGGTTTAGAGGAGGGAAGTAGCCCCCTGAGGCTGCTCTTACAGTGCCTTTTTAGAATCACTTTCTGGGTGGTGGTAGCAGAATTTGGGGGAGGAACTCTCCCCATACTGAAGCCGCCCATGTCTCAGCCAGTCAACCCCATCACACTGTGTGGCAAACACAGAGAAGGCAAGGACTGAGAGAAAATCGAGCAATCTCCCCTAGGGCAGGCTTCTGACCAAGGCTAAGAAGGAAGGGAGTAAGTAGGTTAAGAACTTCCTGCCTCCCAACCTTTGTGATTATTTACTCCCCACTATTCCCTGCTCCCCAGCCCACCCTAAACCCAAGCCAGTCTCTCTGCTGTTTTCCTTCGTTCAGTGTTAATGTGGTCTGTGCAAGGCCTGGCACTAGACACGCTAGGGTGGGTGAGATGAAGGAGTCGTGGCTAGAAAAGGAGACAGGTTCATACACAGCTAATTATAATAAGTTACAATATCCTGTCTTACAAGCCGTGAAGGAGATACATATACAAGTGATGCCTTTTGAAGGAACTTTGTGCCCAGTTTTCTCTCCAGCAAACTTCTTCCTCTTTAGGCTCCTCTCTTCCCCTCTCACATAAGTCCCATTGATCTTATTCCAAAAATGTCTTTCAGATTCATCCCCTCCTCTGTCTCTCAGTATCCTCATCACTGCCTGATCAGGCAGAGCCATCATTGCTTACTTGGTGACCTTACGGTATAGAATGGATTCCTTGTCTAAACCTAATTAATCCTCTTCAAAAGAGGCTGTGCTCTTCGGCCTCAGGGAGTCCTACCTTACTGAACACAGATCTCAGTGTCTGTTACAAATCAAATCAAATCTTTGCAGGACCTACCTTTCACCTACATGTGTAACTAAAGCTCCAGCCATACTCACTCAGCTACTTATTGTTCACTAGTTAGGCCAAGTGATTTCATCTGTGACAGTCACTGATCCACAGGTGTGTGCCTGGAGTGCCCTTCCCCCATGGTGGGGCCTCTGTGCACTGCTGGCGGGAATGTGAATTGGTGCAGCCACTGTGGAAAACAGTGTGGAGGTTCCTCAAAGAGTAAAAAATAGAATTACCATATTATGTACCAATTACGCTTCAGGGTATTTATCTGAAGAAGACAAAATCTGAAGATAAAACTGCTGACTCAAAAAATATACTCACCCTCCTGTTTACTGCAGCATTATTTACACAATAGCTAAGATATGGAAACAATCTAAGTGTCCATCAGCTGATGAATGGATAAAAATATAAAAATGGATAAAGTACATATACATAATGGAATATTATTCAGTCATAAAAATAATGAAATCTTGCAATAACATGGATGGAATTTCAGAACATTATACCAAGTGAAGTAAGTCAGACAGAGAAAGACAAATATCATAGGATCTCACTTGTCTGGGGAATAAAAAAGCAGCTTTCTGATCTGCCATCTGTGATACACCTGCTGCAAACATGCAGATTTTCGTGAAAACCCTTATGAGGAACACCATCCCTCTCGAGGTTGAACCCTTGGGTATGACAGAAAATGTAAAGGCCAGGATCCAGGGTAAGGAAGGAATTCCTCCTGACCGGTGAGGACCGACCTGTGCCGGTAAGCATCCGGAAGATGGGCATTCTTTGTCTGACTACGACATTCAAAGGTGCCCACTCTTCATCTTGAATTGCAACTCCATGGTGGTGCTAAGAAAAGGGAGAAGTCTTACACCACTTCCAGGAGGAATAAGCATCAGAGAAAGAAGGTTAAGCCGACTGTTCTGAAAGGTGGACTAAAAAGGCAAAATCAGTAGCCTTTGAAAATTCTCTGTTTTCATTGAATGTTAAATTAAAGATAAAAAAAAATCCATTGCTGTCATCGGAATGCCCTGCAGGTGCCTGCGGGGCTGGAGTTTTCACGGCGAGCCGCTGAGACAGGCATTGTCGTGGCACATGTCTGACCTACTGCTTCAACAAACTGAAATACAGTATTGTATGTGGGTTAACAAAAGACATGAACTAACACAAACAAACAAACAAACAAAAAACAAGTTCATAAAAAGAAAATAAAAAAAAAAAAGCCCTAGCCGGTGTGGCTCAGTGGGTTGAGTGCTGGCCTTCGAACCGAAAGGTCACTGGTTCAATTCCCATGCCTGGGCACATGCCTGGGCTGCGGGCTAGGTCCCCCACTGACGGCATGCAAGAGGCAGCCGTTTGATGTTTTACACATGGATGTTTCTCTCCCTCTCTTTCTCTTCCCCCTCTCTAGAAATAAATTAATTTTTTTAAAAAAACAAAAACAACCAAACAAAAATGGCAAAGGGACTGAGCCAGCCTAAGATCTGTCTCTTTAAAACAAACAAAAAAAAACACACAAGCTCTTGGATACAGAGAACAGATTGGTGGTTGCCAGAGGCGGGCGTAGAGGATGTTGGGGGGTGAGGAAAATGGGTGAAGGGGGCCAAAAGGTTCCAACCTCCAGTTATCAATAAATAAATCCTGGGGATATTATGTACAGAATGGTTAATAAGACTGAATTGTATATTTGAAAGTTGCTAATAGAGTAAATTTTTAAAGTTCTCATTACAAGAAAAAAAATTCTGTAACTATATGGTGATAGATGTTAACCAGACCTAACTATCAAATTATTATGTTGTATACCTGAAATTAATGTAATGTTGTGTGTCAATTGTACCTCCACTTAAATATTTTTAATAAAAATAAAGGTAGCAAAAGGGTAAAAGAAAATTCATCTTTCATGTCTTAGACCAAGTTTCATCTCTGGATTCCTCTCCAGAAATCTTTTCTCCCTAGAATTGGCCGTGTTTCTTCACAAGGCCCCATTGCAACTTCTGCTGTGTTTGCTTTGACCTTGCAGCCTTTGGTTCTCTGCTTCACTTCCTTGCCTTTACATTTATAAACACAGTGAAATGAACCTGGTCTTGGAGCCACAGGTCAAAGTTCACATTTAGGTTTGGTAACTATGCCATTGGAGGCAAATTATTTAACATCTGAGCCTTGGTTGCCTCATCTATAAAATGAGGATACTACTTACCTGACAGTGTTCTAAGACTGAAACAGCAAGAAGTTTGCTACATATGTATTTCCCTTCACCGACCTATCTCGTTCACAGATGTTCTCTTCTCCCAAGGTAGGAAACTATCTTCACCACTTAACAGCTTGGTTTGTAGCTTTTTAGTCCCCTTTCTGTGCATTTATGTATATTTATGAGGTCTGTCCATAAGGTATCCAGTAATGTGATATGAAAAACAGAGACGTTTATTGAAAAAGATATAAAAAGATACAAGATAAAAAAAATATTGTACATTGGACAATGACACCTCAGCCCCCTTCAAAGTAAGCACCTTGGGACCTTACACGGTTCTCCCAGTCGCCATCAGCTGCTCCGTCAGATTTCTCTGAATCTCATCTGAAATCTCTTCCTTTTCAAAGGTGATTTTAGTTTTGGGAAAAGCCAGAAGTCACAGGGCACCAAATATGGACTGTAGGGAGGCTGAGTCACCTGGGTGATTTGATGTTTTGCAAAAAAACTCTGCATGAGCCCTGGCTGGTGTGGCTCAGTGGATTAAGCGTAGGCCTGCGAACCAAAGGGTTGAGGTTCGATTCCCAGTCAGGTCACATGCCTGGGTTGCAGGTCAGTTCCCAGCAGGGGACACACAAGAGGCAACTATACATTGATATTTCTCTCCCTCTCTCCTTCCCTTCCCCTCTAAAGCTAAATAAAATTTTTAAAAATCTTTAAAAATATTTTTTTAAAAACCTGTTTAAAAACGTGATGCATGAGCAGGTGTGTGTCTGTGAAGAAGCTGCCAATCATGAGTTGCCCATAACTGTGGTCTTCTGAATAATCTGAGTAGTTTCCATGGAGGAATGTTCAAACTTAATGCAAAATTTGATGCAGATTCGTTGCTCTACTTGCTCAGTCATTTTGAATGCAATGCCACACAGTGTACATGCTCACTCAACGGCATCCACCGTCCCCACTGACTACTATAGTGAAGTCATCGTTATAGAACAGACACAAGGGGGGTTGTACAACATACTGTTACCGAAAGGACCCCCCACTAGGTTTGCTATGTCCACCGCCAGGGAAAGACGTCTCTCAATGCCAGAGATTTGTGAAAAGGAAAGGAATTATTTATTTAAAGCTATACAGACTTAGAGTAGTAACTTAATGTCTTCATTAAAATATTAAAGTCCTTTAGGATACCCACAGACACACACAGTCCTTCCTTCTCCCTCGGCCCTAATCTGGGGTACAATATCTCAGGAAAAGAAGTAGAAGTCCATGATTTGGGCTCCGGGCACCATCAGCTGTGTTGCCGCCAGGATCTCCAGTTAATCCAAAGCCATGTGGCACCTTCTCATGGCCCACCAGTGAGAGTCCTTTCACCCCTCTTCTTCCAGGCAAAGTCTCTCCTGCTTCCTAAGCCACGTGGCAAAAGGAAGTACCCCAAAGCCACGTGCTCCTCACTCTCACCAAAGCTTTGGAGTCCCCACTCTGCAAAGCCCCATGGTTCTGTCCTCCCTTGGCTGCTGAGTCTGGGTTTAATCCCCGAGCCAACCTTCCTCTTCAACCCCACTTCCAACTCCTCATACAATCCGTTGTACCTGCCAGCATTCCTGTATTCTTCCAGCTTTACTGGGCTGCCATCATAAGTCTGGGCAGGGGTGGCCCCCTGGCATGGAGCCAATCTTCTCCCAGCTCTCACACAGGAGCAGTAACCAGTGGGCATTGCCTCCCAGTTACATCTTGGGTGGAAGCCACTCCCATCCCCCTGGCTCAGAGCGTGGCCACAGCTATTTAACGTATCTATGCAACCAGTTAATGGTTATAGATGTGTTAAATGACCACGCCAGAGGTTAGCTGGAAACCTGGGGTTGTATAAAATAGCTCTGCATGGTCCTGTTCCATATGTCCCTTCCCCCAGCTCAAACCTGGGGGTGGGGGATGAGGACATTCTATATATTTTTCTAATATTTCCTGGACACCTTGAGTTCTGGACCCCATTCCAAATCCCTATTTGGGGCCCTCCTCTTGGCTGCACCCTGTTACAATCATTGTTTACACATGTGCATTCTAGTCCACTTTCCTTGGTTGTCAGGTTACATCAATGTTGTGCAAATCATTCTTGTTAGATCAACAATGACTGGACTTTTTCTGGATAGACCTTGTATATACATCCAATAGATGTTTACTCAATACTTATTAAGTGCCAGGCACTGTTCTGGTGTGGCAATGAAGACACAATCATGAACAAAAGAGAAAAAAAATTCTACTCTTCTGAGCATACTTGCTACATTGGTGTTTTTTATATGAATAGGTATAATAAGCATTGTTCTATAGATTTCAAAAAATAGATTGTTCTATTTTTCTTTATTTTATTTTATTTTTCTTTATTTATTTATTTTCAAAGAGAGAGGAAGGGAGGGAGAAAGAGAGGTAGAAAAATATCAATGTGTGGTTGTCTCTCATGTGCCCCCTACTGGGGACCTGACTTGGCCCACAACCCAGGCATGTACCTTGACTGGGAATTGAACCTGTGACCCTTTGGTCCACAGACTAGCATTCAAGCCACTGAGGCACACCAGTCAGTGTTTTTTTTGGTCCACTTATTTATGTGTCCATTGGTTGATTTAAAAAAAAAAATCTTTGTTTATTTATTCGTCCTTTTAAGAGTTTGTTTATTTTTAGAGAGAGGGGAAGGGAAGGAGAGAGAGGGAGAGAAACATCAATATGTGGTTGCCTCTTGCTCACCCCTTACTGGGGACCTGGCCCGAAACCATACCTGACTGGGAATCAATCTGCCACCCCTTGGTTCATAGGCCCACACTCAATCCACTCAGCTACACCAGCCAGGGCTCATTGGTTGCTTTTTGTAGGTGCCCTGCCCAGAGATCAAATCCGCAACCCTGGCATATTGGGACAATGCTCTAACCAGCTGAGCTACCCAGTCAGGGACTAGTTTTATTCTTTCTTAATAAGTCAAACTCAACTACAGCAATGCATATATCTTTCTATATATACATTGGTGCCCATATATAACATTTAGGAAAGGGTGGAGAGCTGTATGGCAGGAGTGGTCGGGAGCATAAATTCTGGAGACAAACTATAGGCGTGAATCCTGGGCCTGTGACTTACTAACTGTAGGACTTTAGGGAACTCATTTAACCTGCGAGCCTCACTTATCTCATCTGTGAAATGAGGAACTAAGAGTATTTAGTCAGTTAGAACAGTTGAGATATGGCTAGAATGCCTGCATATAGTGAGCATTCCACACATATCAGCATTATCGGTATAGATTCCTAGAAGTAGAACTTCTGAGGCAAGATTATGTACATTTAAAACTTTTATACACTGCCAAACTACCGTCTAAGAAAATTCCCAGTTACACATACCCGCATTATGACAGTGGTAGTTTTCCTGAATTCTCACCCATTTTTAAAAAATTGTTGTCAATTAGACACGTCGTCCTTGGAGCATGCCTACTCAAATCTCCTTTACGTGCGAGTTTTCTTTCTTCTAAACTCTAAGGGTTCCCATAAGACTTGCAACCAGGGGAGCAGTGGGCAGCAGCAGCTCGTCCTGGGCTACCCCCTGACCCTGTCTCCAAGGCCTCTTTTCCTCGGACCCTCCAGCGAGCTGACGGCAGCCCCGCCTGGGCCCACTTTTTCCTCCAGCGTTTCCAGAGAGCCAAAGCAGCCCCGCCCGGGCTCTCTCCTGTTGCTCCTTCTATCCTAGGCCCTTCCTAGTTTCCCCCTCCCCAGATTTAACTAACAAACAGACTCTCGAAAAAAGTTGTTGCCAATCTGACAATTCCATTATTGCAGTTTGTTTTTTCTTGATTTATTCAGAATTCTAAGGACAAATGTCTTTTCTCTGTTATTGTCCATTTGTATTTTGTCCTCTGTGAATCATCCTTTCATGTCTTATGTCCATTTTTCTACTGAACTGAGTTAAAGAACTTCTTTATGTGTATTAGATATTAACTCTTTGTTAAAACTGTCTAATATTTTATCCCTGTCAATTGTCTTTTCATGTTGTGTTTTTTTCAAATACATAAATCAATTCGAATGAAGTATAATGTTTACACAATAAAGAGCCCTCATTTTAAATGTACATTTTGATGAGTTCAGACAGGCATGTACAGCTTGTAACCATCACAACAATCAAGACACGGAACGTTCCTCTACGAAGTTCCCGTGCTTCGTTCTCCGAGGCAATCCCTGCCAGCCCTCCCCGCCTCAGTGCCCAGACAGCCACTGACTCATTTGCTGGTTAGATTTGATTCTAGATTTGATTCTAGAAAAGAATTAGATTTGTTTTCGTAGAGTTTCACAATAACAGAATCAGACAGTATATACTTAAATTTTTTTTTGTTCTAGCTTCTTTCACTCACAGAATGGTTTTCAGATTCTTCCATGTTGTTGGCTATTTCAGTAGCTTGTTTTCTATTATTACTTAGTAGTATTTCATTGTATAAATATACCACAATTTGTTCATCTGTTCTCCTTTTGGTGGACATTTGGGGTGTTTCCAATATTTTGACTATTATGAAAAAGCTACTATGGCCCTGGCTGGTGTGACTCAGTGGATTGAGTGCCGGCCTGCAAACCAAAGGATCACCAGTTCGAGTCCCAATTAGGGCACATGCCTGGGTGACAGGCCAGGTCCCCAGTAGGGGACACATGAGAGGCAACCGCACATTGATGTTTCTCTCCCTCTCTCCCTTCCTTCCCCTCTCTAAAAATAAATTAAAAAATCTTTTAAAAAAGAAAACATAAAAAGCTACTATGAATTCTATGTCTTTGTGTGCATATGTTTTTATTTCTCTTAAATATCTAGGAGTGGAATGGCTGGGTCTTACAGTAAATGTATGTTTCACTTTATAAGAAAGTCTTTAAAAAGAAAAAAAGAAAAGGACAAACTGCTTTCCAAAATTGCTATACTATTTTACATTTTTAAATATACATAAATATCAGATACCAATACTTGTTTAAAAAACACTGAAAATTTCTTCCTGTCAGCTGTCTTTAACTTTGTTATTGTTTTCTGTGCAGTAGAACTTCTGTTTTTACAGGTCAGCTCTGTTTTTCTTGTGGTACCTTGAGCTGGGTCTTACTCGCCTTCACACCCCAGCCCCTGGCCTGTGCCCTGCACAGAGTGGCCCTGGCGGGTACTCACTGAATGACCCAACGACAGTGACACTGAACACCACTGCTGTCTCCAGGAGTTTGTGAAAAGAGTCACATTCTGATCGTTTAGCTGACATCAACAAGTCACAGGAGATGAATTTAACCATTAGTAAAAGACTCCAAAATACCCTCTGCAGAGGAGAAGCAGAGGAGATTTGCCAACATCCAAATCCAATCTAAGCTCCACAGTACACCCAGATCCTGCTTAAAAAACCCCCATCTGATTGTATTACACTCCCCTACTTAAATCTTTTCAAGCCTTTCCAGCACACTGGGATAAAGTCCCTAACTTTAACTTGGCCTATAAAGCTCTGAGTCATCCTGTCTTCAAGTTTGGCCACAGTTTCCTCCTCCCTGTCGGTACATGTTGGCAGCTCCTTCAGTGTGCAATGATCCTCTCCAAGCCAGGGACTTGCTCATGCTGCCCTTCTGCCTGAAACACTCCTTTCTCCCTGGGCCCCCACTGAACTTCTAAGTCACCTTTGTGGACTCAATTTAATTCTCATCTCCTTAGGGAGGCCTTCCTTTCCTGACTCCTGAAAGAGGCTGAGGCCTGTATCACCCTGTCATTACTCATTCAACTTTTGTCTTCCCCCGAAGATTGTAAACTGCAAGAAAGAAGACCGTGCTGTTCTTTTTGCATGTTTGTCCTCACTGTTCACTGGAATGCCTGGTTCATCTCAGACAGTTGATAAAAGTTCAGTGAATGAATGAATTAAAGGTAAGCCAGGGCCAAGAGGAATTACAGGATTTATTAAGAAGTCTAAAAAAAAAAACCCAAACCCTGGCCTGCATGGATCAGTAGGTTGGGCATTGTCCCACAAAGCAAAACGTTGCTGGTTCGGTTCCTGGTTGGGCACATGCAGGGTACATGCCTGGGTTACAGGCCCTGTCCCCAGTTGGGGCATGTGCAAGAAGCAACTGATCGGTGTTTCTGTCTCATACTGATGGTTCTCTCCCTCTCTTTCTCCCTACCTTCCCCTCTCTCTAAAAATTAAATAAATACAACCTTAAAAACAAAAAGTCTAGCCCTGGCTGGTGTGGCTCAGTGGATTGAGCCTGCAAACCAAAGGGTCACTGGTTCAATTCCCAGTCGTGGCACATGCCTGGGTTGTGGGCCAGGTCCCCAGTAGGGGACACGCAAGAGGCAACCACACATTGCTATTTTCTCTCACTCTCTTTCTCTTTCCCTTCCCCTCTCTCTCTAAAAAAAGTCTAAAGGAAAAAAAAGAAATCTGAACTTTATCTTGAAGGTAAGGGGAGCCACTAAAAGATTTGAAGTAGAAGGGTCAGATATGATACAAAAGGTTCGATCATTCCTACTGGTCTGAGACAAACTATTTAAATAAATTGACAGCAGATATGTGAACACATAAGGGGACCATAATCCAGTCTGGAAACACCTGAACTGAGTGGGAAATCATGATTATTAACCTACCTGAGAATCTTTTTAAAAACATCCAGCCCTGACTGGTGTGGCTCAGTGGATTGAGTGCTGGCCTGCGAACCAAAGGGTTGCCAGTTCGATTCCCAATCAGGGCGCATGCCTGGGTTGCAGGCCAGGTCCCCAGGAAGGGATGCATGACAGGCAATCACACATTGATGTTTTTCTCCCTCTCTTTCTCCCTCCTTTCCCCTCTGTCTAAAATAAATAAAATCTTTTTAAAAAGAGAGAGAGGGGGGAATTTTCCTTGTGATGAGAACTATTAGGATTTATTCTCTAAACAACTCCCCTCTGTGTAATAAGCAGTGCTAGCGACAGTCATCGCATTGTATGTTACATCCCTAACACTTATCTTAAAGTTGAAAGTTTGCAACTTTTGACCACCTTCTTCCAATTTCCTCTCCCCCACCTTCTGCCCCTGGTAACCACAAGTCCGATCTCTCATTCAACGTTTGGTTTTTGTTTTGTTTTTAGATTCCACACATAAGTGACATCACGCAGTATGTGTCATTCTCAGTCTGACTTATTTCACTTAGCATAATGCCCTCAAGGCCCACCCGTGTTGTCTCAAGTGTTAGGATTTCCTCATTTTTTATGGCTGAACAATATTTCACTCTATATAATATATATGTAATATTATACACGTGTGTGTGTTTACACACCACAGCCTCTTCATCCATTCAGCTGTTGATGGGCACTTTATGCTGTTTCCATGTCCTCATCATTGTAAACAGCGCTGCTATAAACACAGGTGTGCAGGTGTTTTTTCAAGTTAGCGTTTTTGTTTCCTTTGGATGCATTCCCAGAAGTGGATTTGCTGGATCATACGGTAGTTCTTGTTTCAATTTTTTGAGGATCCTCCATACTGTTTGCCAATTTACATTCCCACTAATAGTGCACAAGGGTCCCCTTTCCTCCACATCCTCTCCAGCATTTGTTATCTCTTCTCTTTTTTATGATGGTTGAAGGATTTTTAAGTGGGAAGATGAGAATCCAGTACATGGAAACTTTTTTTTTCTCATCTAGGTGCAAAGAGTCAGTAAGTTAATCATGTCCTTTGGTTCACAGTGCATACTATAATTATTTAAAACATACAAGGCCCCTCTTTAGTTAATTTTTTCCTCTTTATTCCTAAGCCCTTCCCCTCCTCCCTATAAGCACCATCTAATGTGTTTATTGGTCCCTGAATATATATGTGTCCTTGTTCTGTGGGTGCATTTAATATGCATGTAGAATTTAATTATGCTATAAGTGTAATTGTTTCACTTTTCCACACAACACTTTTTAAAGATTTATTTGTGTTCCTATAGATATATCTAGTTCATCATTTCTGTTGCATAGTATTCCCTTAGAGATGGAAAGTTAGCTTTCTGATTCCATAAAACTGTCATAAATATCCTCATACGTGTTCTCCTATGATTCTGTGCAATATTTTCTTGTGGTGAAGACTCTAAAATAAAGATTTGGCCATTTTACCTCCCTGTTCCACATTCTTCCACATTCTTCAATGAAGAATTGAAGAATGTTCCTTAGAACAAAGCACAACCTCCTTAGGATGACAAAGGAGTCAAGTCATTTAAGTCTCTAAACTTCTCTTTCCTTCCTGACAAGACCTTACAACATTTGCCTAGTCGATAAGGCACTTGTCAAGATCTAATAAGTCTCTGCAGGGGAAGTGCCACTGCAGCCAGTAAAGAACTATAAAAGTGCTGATTTCACTAACAGATCGTCTTTGACTATGTTTTTCCCCTTCAAGGTGGGCCTCATGTTTGCCTTAGCCAGACTTGAGCGGTGTAGAAATGCGGGTGGTAAGGAGCGGGCAGCCCACTCGCTGGCCTTTCCTGGCAGCACCCAGACTCAGTGTCAATTGGTGTTGCGAGTGAAGGGTGGGAGCGAAAAGGCTGAGGTGCGATCAGGCTAGCGATGCTTAGAGCAGAAAGTCTGAGGCCTTGCCCTTTCTTCTTCCCATCGCCCACAAGCTTCCTGAAAAGAAAGATCAGGCCTCTGTTTATCTATTTATTTCATTTATTTCTAACAGGCTTTGAGAGAGGCTCAGTGTAGGTGCTCACTAAATGCATGTAGATTCGGGGAGAGAATCCAGACTACGCCAGCCTGAAATATGGGAAGCTTGTCCTTGTCCTTGTCCCCAGTGCTGGTGAACCAGGGGGTGGGCGTCATGCTCCCCAGAGTTCATCTACTCCTTCCTTATCCACCTCCCTCTACCCTCGGCACCCCACCTCTGCCCCCTTCCCCTGTGTATCTTCTACTCATCCTTCAAGTCTCTACAGCAGTGGTCACCTTCTCTGGGAAGTCTCAAGTCTGAAATGGGTGCTGCTCCCCTAGCATTCAGCACCCATAATAACAGCTGTGTGGCAGGCAGTGAATTTTATTTGTTTTACTAAAAAAGCCTTTTATATATAATTTTATTGGTCTTCTACAGGGGTCATTTGCCTCCATTTTACAGACACAGAAACTTAGGCTCACAGAGTTTGCACAGCTAGCAAGGGGTGGAGCTGGGGTTCATACCCTAGTCTGTCTGACTTGCAAGACAGTGGATTTCATTAACTGCCACTCAAACTGCCTCCCAGTGTCATAGGAGCATAGCTGTGTATCAGGTTCTCTTCCACTAGATTGCACACTTCTTGTTAAATGTTCTATTGCACACTTCCTGTACATACCTGGCATACTGTCGATGCTTAGGATACAGAAAGGCAGATAAGTGGGGCAGAAAATAGACCCTTGCCTGCTAAATTCTGGCCTGGGAGTCAGGACGCCTTTGGATCTTTGACAAATGTCTTGCCCTTTCTGAGCCAAAGCTGGGGGAAGTGTTAGAATCTGAGACTTCTTCTCAGGCTCGCCCTTGCTTCAGCTTTGACAGCTCTGCCTTTGTCCCCTGCATAAACGTGCGGACGCTGGGCTCCCAGGCCCAAGCCTGGAGTGTTGATAGGTGGGGATGCTGAGCAGCTCACTCCTGCCACCTGGTGGTGCCTAGTAGCCTTGCTCAATCTTCTTCAGAGCCGCGGATTTAGGGAAGGTCCTGTCTGCAGCAATTTACACACTGCCCCGTCCCTCCTGGTGTTTATCTTTCTCCGGAATCCCTTCCCATTCGCAGCACACATTGACATTCTTGCTGTTCCAACACACCGGAGCTGAACTGGCTGGAGTTAAGACCCTTAACAATTCTAAGCTCTGAAAACCTTATAGTACCCACCTCCACCATAGGGCTTCCGGGCAAAACACTAGAAGTAAAATAAGCCCGAGTGAGGATGTGCCACAAAATTCTGATTACTCTTACAATGACTACTGTGATGCTTTTATTTTTTTTAATTTTACATTTTTTTAAATATGAAATAAATTATTCATCTCAAACTTTCGGTTTGTTTCAGCGCCCCTGCTTTGCAGCCCTGTGCCGTAAGCACTGCTGGTACCACTACGTGCTACTGGGTAACACACCATAGACTCTTCTTTGCAAAGGAAATTTGCCTAATGTAAACCTCTGCGCTATTTGAGGGCCAAGATTGTTGTATTTTGTAAGTTTCTGTTTTTCCTGAGACCCCAGTGTCTGGAAGGTAATGAGAGATGATAATCAATGTTCGTTTTTTGGTTTGTACTCGATAGGAAGTCCTGGCAAGCCTCTGGTCAGGACCCTTGGGAGCCTATCTCTACTTCGTCACAGCCTTGCCGGGTGCCTCATGCCTCCCTACCTATCGTTCTGCATCTTTAGTTTTTCTCTTTGCAAGTCAGATCCCATCTCCCCTTCTAAGAAAACTGATTTCAGTTCCAAGAAAGGATCCCAAAATCCTGGAACTTTAGAACTGGAGGGAACCAAATACTAAGAACAATCTCTACCATTGGTCGAATCCTGTTTTTTTCAAATGGGTTTATTAAGAATAACCATTTTGAATTTCGTCAAGTGTCTTCTTTGCGTGTATTGAATCGACAATGTAATTCTTTGTGTTTAACATATTAACATGCCCTTTTTTGTGAATTCCATTATTGGAAACTCATTCTAGCAATCCTGAAGTAAATTTTTTAAAAAGGGATCTTAGCCCTCAGAGAGGTCCATAGTTCTCAATTAGATGTAACCAAATTTGTTTATTTTCAGATGAGGAAACACAGGTACTGGGAGGTAAAGTGGGGGTTGTTTATGCCTTCAAATGTGGTCCCTAGATTTTTTCATGTATCTTTTTCTCCCCTAACTAGGTTGTTAAGGTCCCAAAGAGCAAGCACTGAGAGTCTTATTTCCTCTATTTCACCCAGGGACTCACTCAGTAAATGCTATTGACTACTAGATTTATTAATAGGCTTTTATACTGGAGCTGGAGCAAGAAGTTGCAGGCTAAATAGGAAAATGGAAGACTATGGTTATACCAAATAAAAGACTTCTAGATAGCCAGAGAGGTAAACTATTAAACAAATGAGAAAAGATGGCTTGAGGTAACCCATCCCCAGAGGAGCTTGAGAAAGAGAATATATCTTCTAAGTAGGCCACAAGATCTGGGAAAGAACACAGTGACCTTTGGCTAGCTAGATTAACTTTGGTTCTTCTTATGATTATCACGTTCCCCCTTCCCAGATTTTCCAGAGCTTTACAATTTCAAACATTCTCCCTAAAGCAGTGTGAAGATGTTCCAGAAAAGAGCAGACTGTGTATCTCCATCATCAGGTTTTCTACAGCTCTGTCCCATAGTGTATCCATGCTCAAATCGGTACCTTTCCCAGCAAAAGATGAACATGTGGGATGCAAGAGTTTGGTGCTGGCCCTGGCCAGGTGGCTCCATTTGTTGGAGTGTCGTGCGGGGGCACAACGAAAAGTTGGTGGCTCTATCCCCAGGCAGGGCACGTACCTAAGCCGCAGATTCCATCCCCCTTGGGGTGTATGGGCAAACAACCGATTGATGTTTTCCACATCATCGATGTTTCGCTTTCTCTCTCTCTCTTTCCCTTCCTTCTTCTCTCTCTAAAGTCAATGCATATATCCTCAGGTGAGGATTAAAAAAGAAAAAGAAAAAGAATTATCCCTGGCTGGTGTGGCTCAGTGGATTGAGTGCCAACCTGCAAACTGAAAGGTCACTGGTTTAATTCCTGGTCAGGGACACATGCCTGGGTTGTGGGTGAGGTACACAGTTGGGGACGATTGATGTATCTTTCACATGTAGATGTTTCTCTCCCTCTCTTTCTCCCTCCCTTCCTCTCTCTCTAGTAAGTAAGTAAGTCATTAAATAAATAAATAACCCCCCCCCAAAATGAACTAGGCCCCTGAACCGGAAAGGAAGTGGGCAGAAGAGGGTAAGGCTCATGAACGGACTGAGCTGAGGGCACAGTCCCCATGCTCTTCCTCTCAACCACCCTGGCTGAGATAGACGGGAGCAGGGGGAGCGGTGGGGATGGGTGGAGGGTGGGCTGTCACCAATGAGGTCACAGGTCCCCAGGTTCTCAGGCTCCTAGAGCTTCCTGAAGCTGCATATTCTTTTTCTTTTTTTATTGATTTGAGAGAGAAACATCAATTTGTTGTTCCACATATTTATGCGTTCATTCTTGTATGTGCCCTGACCAGATGAGACCCACAACCTTGACTAACTGGGATAATGCTCTAACCAACTGAGCTCCCCAGCCAGGGCCCCGGAAGCTGCATATTCTTGTCGGCTGATTGTCCCATGGCTGCCATGAGGGAGCCCACTGGACACCATGTGCTTCCTCCGTAGGAATCTGGAAGCAACTAGAAAGCACTCTAAGGGTAGCACAGACTACGGGGAGTGTCCTGGACTTTCCCTATCCTGGTTGATTTCCGAGATCCTGGAGAGAGGGGTCAGGCCTGAGACCCATGCAGAAGTAGAATGGGGTGGTGGGTATTGACTGGCAGGTCACAGGCAGACTTAGATGTCTCTGTCTGTCCCATCAACCCTTGTTAACTAAGGTCTCCCTACTGTCCCACCACTGTATTCTTGGATTTCCAAGATTTCCTTAGCCAGCAAGGAAGACCCAGGGCCCAAGGAGACTTTAAAGGGGTAAAGGACTGAGTAGAAAGAGAGTGTGTGTGATCATCCATGCATTTGTTGAATATATTTATGTTCCTTTGTATGTCTTCTTCTAAGACCTGGCTCCTGTGGTTCATGAGTGTCGCCATGAATACCCATGGGTGTGTGACTGTGGCATGTGGTATGTGCCTTTGTGTGTCGGGGTAGGGACTCCCTGTGGAGGGCATGTGTTGGAAGGGGGTGATTGTGAGAGCCTGGCTCCCTCTCCTCCTCCCCCATCCCTGCTCCCATCTGGCCTTGATCAGCCGGTCCCTGGGGAGGGAGCCGCGGTTTCGGATACAGGAAAATGTTCCAGGAAGCGGCCACTGTGCTGGGCCCTGCTCCTGCTCCCCCAGCGGAAATTGTTCCAGGAGGGAGGAGGGAAGGGAGTGTCGAGATAGGTTTAAGGGAGGAGGGGTGGCTCTTGGCCCCCCTCTCCACCGGATAAAGCAGAATAAGTTGATAGGAAGCTCAGGTCAGCCAGGAACCTGGATGCTGCTACCCAAAGTGTTTAATGCAGGACAATTAAGAGCCACCAAAAGAAGTTTCCTTTTCTTATCTGGTTCTTTCTCTGTTGAAGTTTAAGGATTGATATCTGGGTGTTCCCTAAAGGTCCCTTTTCTGGTCCTGTTAGGGGTTGCCTAAGCTGAGGAGCAGGACACCTGGGTCTTGTCTGAAAGCGGTGTGGCTTGGTTGGGGTGGGGGGGAGCATAGCATTCGGTCTCCTCTTCTCCCCACTAAGGGGTCTTTGAAGCTTAGATCCAGGACTGGGAGGGCTGCCTAATTGGGATAATGGAGGTTAATGGGGCGCCTGGAGGGGGTGGCCACGCTCCTAGATCAAAGAAACTCTTCCCAACCACCACAGCTGGAGGTCACAGCTGGAGGGGGGGGAGGGCCTTCTAGCCGGCCAGCAGGGGGTGCTCTGGCACCTGAATACCTGTGTTCCCAAAACTCTGACCCC
>PVKM010023059.1:0-21419 GCA_004027735.1 Carollia perspicillata | reverse complement strand
CTCAGGGTTGCCCAACTAAAGTAGGACTACAGGGTTGATGGTGAGGGGTCCTTCGGTGAACTGAAAGACTCCAAACAACAGGCTGGGACCCAAAAAGCACATGCAAGTCCAGGGAGAGTTTGGCGGAAGCACCTAGTGCCGACTGTGAGTGTCCCATTCCCCTCCCCCACCTGGCTCTGCTCCCCCACCCCGCCCCCCGCCCACCCCAACTGGAGGGGGAGGGCCTCAGCCTCCAGCTATGCCAGGAATGCAGCTGCAGCTGGGCCAGGCGGGGGAAAGGGCAGCCTGCGGCCTGTCGCCCAGAGAGGGTGGGTGGAAGGGCATGTGTGCTGCCAGGCTGGGTAGGGGGCCTCCTCTGCCCCCCCCCGCCTTCCCACTTCCCAGGTCCCCCTCCTGGGGTAACACAGGAACCAGGGGGCACAGAACTCTTTCCAGGAGCAGAAAGATGGGACTCTGCTTATCTCCAGAAAGGGCAAATGTGGGGAGAGGGGGCAGCTGCTCTGTGCCGGCAGCTCCTTCCACGACCGCAGACGCCAGCCAAGGCAACCGTTTAGAGAACTGCCCACCCAGACCCAGAACTCACAGCTCCAGGGCAGTTTTCCGAGCAGGGAAGGCTAGGATGGGCTTCCAACCAGCGGGGACTGGTGGGGGTGGGAGTGAGGACCAGAGGCTCAACAAGAATCCCAGCAATCATTGTTTCTGTGCCCTAGTCACAGGCCCCGGGGATCCCACTTCACGCCCGTTACCCTTCGTAAGCTGTGATTCTGAGAACTGGATCCTGCCTTTGCCTCACATTACAGATGAGGAAACTGAGGTCAGATGCTCAGCTGTGTGAGCTGGAGGTGGGACCTGCACCTCAGTCCACCTAAACTCAGGGCCAGGTGGCCTCCTATCAGCTGGTTCAGGACCCCCGTGGCTGTGAACACGCCAGCACAGAGGCTGTGGGGGACCCCGAAGGGGTGTCAGGTGCAGGGGTCCAATGGGGGTCCTGGTGGCCTCACAGGGGCGGCTCCTCTAATTGGGAGCTGCTACATTCAAGTCCAGAGGCAGTTCTGGACCACTTGGCTCCTACCCATCCCCGGGTGATGAGGCAGCTGGGGAGGTCGCCTCAGGCTCCCCCTGTGAGGGTTCAGGAAGATGAGCGTGGACAGGAGCAGGGGGCAAAGCCTAGGAACAGAGGAAGGATAGATATGCCCCATGCAGTGAATGCCACTGTGACCTCAGTCCTGGGGACAAAAGGACAGTGAAGGGGGTCTGCCTCCGTGGCCCCATCTGAAAGTGGGGGAAGGAGGCTGGTCTTCCACTAGCAGCTAGCTCACTTTCTGACACCCCTTTGCACGCTCAGCCAGATCCTCCTGACACCCCACCCCACCGTGGGGGGGGGAGGATCATTTCCTCCATCTTGCTGAGGGAGAAACAGAACACAGCTATCGATGATCGCCCCTCCCCTGACTGCAGCCTGGCTCAGCCACCCCCCTTTCGGGACCCAGAGGGCAGCACCCAGCCCTCCGACCTGGTTTCTCTCGGGGGGTGGGTGGGGTGGGTATTCTTTTGAGCACTCTTGAGCTCTTCGAAAGAGGGGTCAGGAGCTCAGGGCAAGGGGGCAAGGGGGAGAAAACTCGAGACCCTGTCCCAGCAAGGATGGTCTTGGGGAGGCTCCTGTATGTCACTCCAGGCAGTCAGCCTCTCCAGACTCCTGCTCTGGGGAGGGTCAAGGGGAGAAAGGAGGCCCAAGAGGACCCAAGGGGATGTGGGTGGGGTTGCAGAATGCTGGGAGGTGAGCCAGGGCTGCACCCACAGGGTTGAGGTCGGCCTTGCCCAGGGCTGGCCTGGCCAAGGGGGCCCCCGTTCAGATCCAAGGATTATTTTCCTGAGTCCTCAGTGACTTCACTGAGGGTCCCAAGAGATTAAACCCACGTGGTCACATCATCTCTGCTAGGCCCTCCCTGGGGACCCTGGGAGCAGCCGCTGATGCTAAGGAGTGTGTGTCTGTGCGTGAGGGTGGTAAGGGGGCTTTGAGAGCCCACCACTGCACTTGGCCTTGTGACACGCCTGGCTGGATGAGTCTGCCTGCCTCTTAAGGGAAGAGAGCGGCCTCTACCTGGTGTAACTAGAGCCAGTTCGGTTGGAGTCTGGCGTGGCCCGAGGGGCAGGATGCGGAAGGGGATGGGCACAGCTTTAGAGACACTTCACTGCGGGGACCTGCGCAGCCTCCAGCCTCCCTTCAGCCACCCCCTCCTGGTCACAGGCCTCAAGGGTGGACAGGTTCCAGACGCGGAGGGGTGCCAGGGGCAGGAGCTGTGCTAAGAGAACCAGCAGAGTGACTCTGGGCAGGAGACTGAAGCTCTTCCTCATTGTTAAACTGTTCATCCTACCTCTCTGTGTGAGGATTACATCAGATAATGGATCATTTATTTAAAGTGCTTGGCCTGCACAGGGTAAGAGCTCAATAAAAGAAATGTTAATTTGGCCCCAAGGGCTGCCAGGAGGGATCTGGGCAGGAACTTCTGCGTGCCCTTCAAATCGCACTGGTTTCCTGTGGTTCCAGAAGGCTGGCCCCCAAAGTGGGCGGGGAGAAGGAGGCTGCCCCTCGAGGGTTCTGAGACAGACAGCGCAGCAGTGAAAAGAGGGGGCGGGACAAATGGGGCAGGTGTGCCCGGAAGCCAAGAGCGGTGGACAGCTCCCGCCACCACGCCCCAGGCTGGCCGAGTCCCAGAAAACAGGGAGGTGCGTAGGGGGTAACAAAGGGTGAGGGGCTACAACCCGGATTCTCATGCCACAAGGAAGTTGAGGTCCTGCCCAAGAGGGTGATGGAATGATGACTCAGAAATGGTTTCGATAAACTCCCAGGCAAAACCTGGAAATTAGACCATTCCACACCTCTAAGCAGGGTGGGGACTGGTTTTCTGGCCCCGTTGCTGTCTTTTCAGGACCTTCTCCCTGTGCCCCGCACCCCAGGTCCCCTCCTTCTTTCCAGCTTGGCCCACTCTGTCCCCAGGTCCTAGGGCTGGAAGGCTTAGCCATGGGAGCCCAAGGCTCCCTTCCTCAGCAGCACCCAGAAGAGCTCCCCTTGAAGGCAAAACAGGAAGGGTTACCTTGGGCAAGTCCCTTTGCCCCAGGGGCAGATGTGTAAACCACCCCCCAGGCCCAGGACCCCTGGCAGAGGAAAAGCTATTGCCCTCTTGATCTCTCTCCACAGCTCTTCGAGGTTCAGACCCAACAGAACCACCGGAGCCCTTGGCCTGAGTTAGAAACAGATGCAGAGCTTAAATTAGATAAGGGGGTTGGGGGTGCTCCCAGCCTCTTCACTCCCCACAAAGGGGCTGGAATTGACCCCAAGGTAGATGAGGAAAAAGAAAAGCAAGCACTGTTCACCTTTCTGGGAAGCCCAGCTCCCCAGGCTGGGTCTTCTCAGGGAGGTGGGGAAGTCAGGAAGCCCACCCCTCATTGCCCCCTGGGGGCCTGGAGGCTCTCTGTCAGGGTGGGCCTCCATACCCTCTCTTGGGCTGGTCCTTGCCCTCTCTCTCAGCCCAGATGAGAAGAGGAAGATAGAGGGCGTGCATGAAAGAATGGCAGAGAGGTGGGGAAGGTGAGTCAGGTGTGACCTGTCAGAACATGGTGCAAGGAGCCAGGAGCAGGCCTTGGAGAAGAAGGAAAAGGAGGGGCCCCTTTTCCCCTTGGGTGGGTGCACAGGTAACAGGGGAACAGGCCAGGGTGAACTTAATCCCCACCCACCTGACCCCCCATGCAGTGACAGGGTTGGGGTCAGCCTTGAACCTGAAGCCCAGGTAGACTGTGGGAGGGACCTTCCTCACAGCACAACACTTATCCAGCCCCGGTCAGCTCTGTCTTTAAAGGACTTCCTTTCCAACATCTAACCCCTAAGCCAAACCCATAGATGCTGGAGCAAGGGACCCCTCCTCAGGGCTCCTTTCAGGCCCCTGGCCCTGAGCGCTCAGCAGGACCCACTGCAGCGTCTTCTCTGGTCCTGTCCTCACCCCTACAGCCTCCTTGTCTCCAGCTGTAGCTCCTCCCTTTCTAGGGTGAGGTCCTGACTTCATAGCTTTGGGTCTTGGCCTTGCTCAAGCTGGCTGTCTCCCCCTCCACCCGGCCCATGTACAGAGAAAGCCCAAGTCACCAAAACTTCCAGAGAAGTTGGCCATATGCACTGAGACCTTCTACCCTCAGCCCCTGGCCTGCGCAGGGGACAATTGTGGCCAAGCTCGTGGCTCCGAGTCAGGACACCGGCCTCTGGCGAGCCCTCTGGGTGTGTGCTGTATGGTCTGGACTAGCCTTCCTCTTCCCTGGTCTCCTATCCCCCCTTAAGTTACATGCCTCTCCGATGGATGGGCACAGAAGGCCCTGCCCCAGCCTTTCTGATAGAGCGCTTGCGCACGTCTTCGTTGTGGGCTCACAGGCTCCCCCAAGGTGGTGGTAATTCCCATGAGACAAATGCCATCCCCGAGCTCCTGGAGTCAGGGCCCCAGGAGTCCTAGCCAAAGGGGCCCAGGAAACAATAAGCTTTCTGGAGTCCCCCCGACCCCCTCCACAATTCCTCTGGTCACCTGTGTTCCTTGCGCAGGCTTCTGGCATTCCCCCCACCCCGCCCCATGCTGTGCTGTCACTGGGCAGGGGAGGGTCTGTGCTCCCCATCAGATTGTGAGCTCCTCGGGTGTGGGGGCTTGTCCTCTCTCTCTTGTCTGGTGCCCAGCACGGGCAAGGGACACTTCTGGACATACCCACTTGTGTCTTTTCCAGGAGGAAATGGCAAAATGACCTTAGCACAGTCCCATGACCCAGGCTGGAGGGAAATGGCTCCCACATCTGGTTCCCTATGGGGCCCCCAGGCCATGCTGCACCCTCCTCCACATACACCGAGCAGCCCACTTCCACCTGGGACCACCTAGGTCTCCCCTAATCAGCAAAGGAGGTCTGCCTAGTCCCCCCAGATGCTGGCCTCTGAACACTAAGAGGAGTCTGTTGCCGGGCTCTGCAGAGGAACACTGCAGACAGTTGCCTGTCCTGCTGGCCTCAGCTGGCTCCCACGCTGGCGATGTTTGCAAGTGACTGCCAGTGCCCGGTTAGCTCTGCCTTGTGCCCAGGTCAAGGAGGGCATGTCTGGGCCTGCCGACCCTGCAGTGTGCCCCTCTCAGTGTCAGGGGTCCTTGTGGGAGCCCAGTGCCTGGGGCCTGGCTATGCACAGACCCCCGCCATCCCCGTGTACAGCTTTCCCACACCCATTGCGGCCTTGGTCACACCCGTGCTGTCAGGGTCATGCTTGCATGCTGTGGGCACCTGCTTCCCAACCTTGTCTTTCCTGGTCAAATGTCACAAACAACCACAGCCTTTGGCTCCACATACTCTCTCCTGGGCCCTGGGGGCCCCCGATCACCATACCACCCCACCTTGTGCCAGTTACCTTGTCCCAGTCTATCACTTTGAGCTTTGGCTCCATCACTGGGTCTGTCTTCTGAGTGTTCACAGAGGCTGCAGCCCTGTTCTCCACGGAACCCTGGAGAGAGAAGGTACGAGGTGATCACTTCCAGTGGGTGAGGGCAGAGAGCCCAGAGCCGCCCTCACTGGGGCAGCCAGGAGTGGTGACAGCTTTATGGTGGGGCAGGGTAGGTGGAGACCAAGGACCCTGAGTATTTTGAACACAGGTAGATGCTGATGTGGATGGTATTATCCTCTGCATTTTTCTTCTCCCTTAAAAAATAATTTCTGCAAAAACAAGAGGCAGAAAGATCTGGGATGAAAAAGAAGCAGGTGGAGAGACTGTAGGAAAATGAGCTCTTAGTGGGAGTGCTCTGGGTAAGGAGGTCCCAGCCAGCCTCCCTCCAGGTCCCTGGCAGGTGTCAGGCAGAGGGAGTCACAGGAAGTCACCTGGCAGGCTCACTAGGCCACACCCAATGACTCCCTCCCTGTAATAATTCCACAGAGCCACAGGTCACACAGGCTTGGCCATCTGGGTCCATGTGCCCACAAGAAAGAAAGGCAGCAGAGAATGAGGGACATGGTCCCTCCAGGAACTCCCCTGTGTGCGTCAGCAGCCACACATAGGGTGAGGC
This sequence comes from Carollia perspicillata, assembly GCA_004027735.1. NCBI lineage: Eukaryota > Metazoa > Chordata > Mammalia > Chiroptera > Phyllostomidae > Carollia > Carollia perspicillata. Next base: position 15,351 of record PVKM010023059.1, on the reverse strand, counting down.
TGGCAGAGAAGAGCCCCAATGGAGTCAAGGTTAAATCACAGCAGCAAAGAGGCAAAGTCAGAAGGAAACAGAATGTACTAGGAAAGTCACATGGCCCCAGCTGGCCCCTACATCACACGGAGTGAGGCTGGAGAGGGCAGGCTGGCACGTAGCTAAAACCCATGCTTCTCTGCAGGAAGGGTGGGGAGACCACTGCCAATGGGAGGGCCTGCCCTCTGAGTCCCTGTGACTAAAGGACACCGTGGTGCTGGTGGCCACTGGGGAGGCCTTGGAAGCCAGCTATCGGCAGGGACCCAAGAAGACTGAGCAGCCAGCTGGGGTTTCTGTTGTCACAGTTCTTACATTTTTGCTTCTAAATGAACCAAGAGAACCTGACAGTGACGGTGAGGCTGGCATTTTCAGGGGAAACCCACATGCAACCCAAATAAAAGCGGCTTTCATGGTCTTATCTTGGTCTGGGTATCTCAGGATTTTTAGTCTGTCTTACCATTCTTCATTTTTTAAAATTTATTTATTTACTATAATGATGTTGTGGCCTCTCTTTTTTTAATCCTCACCCAAGGAAATATTTATTGATTTTAATGAGAGAGGAAGGGAGAGAGAGAGAGAGAGGAAGAGAAACATTGATGTGAGAGAGAAACATTGCCTGGTTGCCTCCTGTATGCATCCCGACTGGGGCTCGAACCCGCAATCTAGGTACGTGCCTTGACAGGAGATCAAATCCACATTTTGGGGCTCCAAAATGCTTTGGTTTGATGCCCCAACCAACTTAGCCACCTAGCCAGGACAAATACCTGCATTCTTTTTTTACAAATACCAGAAGCTCTGCAGGGCACGTGCTCCTGGGGGACTATGAAACAAATGGTGTGGGCACGTTTGCTTAGACGAGAGAGGTGGCCCAGGACACTGAACACAGCTTCTTAGGACGTCCCTCTGGGCTGGACAGGACAGTGTCCAGAAACAAGAGTCCAAGTTGCAATCTGGACCCTGTGCTCATTCTCAGTGCCCTCTGGCAGAGGACACAGGACAGGCACGAGCAGAAGCACAGCAGACTGACAGGAGCGGGCCAGCATTTTACTTTGCCAAGAAAAAAATACTTCCTGAATTACCATCAGCAGCACTTCATGAATGAAAGGATATTTCAATACCAAATAGGTAGGAAAAGCATAATTTCAGAGTCAAAGTCAGTTCTTCCCAAGGAAGGGCAGTTGACAACTTTACACTGACATTTTTTTGAAAAAAAAAGACTCTACTTAAAAATATTTACTAATGTACAAAAATTACAATCTAAATTTTTCTTTTGTGAGCATGAATCATACTTAATTTTCTTTTGGCTCAAGTTGGTGGGGGGCTCCCCAACCCATGGGTTACGGGAAGCAGATCCAACATTCACTTTGTTCTAGTTCTAAAGTTTGACTTTAAAAATGTCCTAAAAATCCAGTTTTACAGAGGGATGTTGGCTAAAAATGTAAACGCTTTTGAGGGTTTTTCACCTGGAAATATTTCAGGTGAAGTGCGGCGCGTGGAGGAGCCCCATGGCTGTCTGCCTCGGTCCTCAGAGCCGGGAGGAAGGGGCGAGGCTCTGGCTGGCCTCGCCAGCACAGAGTGGCAGGGATGCTCTCAGACATCTGGTCACTTCGCACACAGCCTGTCACTGTGCTCTTTCCCTAAATGTGTATGGCAGCTCACATAATCTGCACCCGTGTTGCTAATGGGGCTCAGCATTCCACTGAGTGAAGGACCCCATGGGTTATTTAACCCGCCCCCCAGTGATGAACATTTAGGTTGCTTCATTTTTTCCCTCCATATTGAACAATGTAAAAGTAAACATTCTCATACAAACATTTTTGAGCACTGTGGAAGCACATCCAGGGACCAGCACCACTGGGGGCACACCGCCCACAGGGGAGGAGGAAGAGAAGGGAGGAAAGAGGCGAGTAGGGGTCATTTTCTCCTGTCCTTCCCCTCCCTCCTGCTGCTGCCCCAGCTTAATCACAATTTAAAAGTCCTGGAGCCACCAGGCAGTAATGTCATGGGTGACAGGCTTTTGGCAAATAAATCTCCAGGCTGACCATATAAACAAGGTGCTTTCTGGGTGGCCCCGTTGGGACCACACCCCTCCCTGGCAGAAGCCCAGGTTATTAGTCACAAGACTGCACACACCTCCAGTGTGCGAGGAGACTTCAAGGAGAGCCAGAGCAGGCAGCCCTTGGCACTGCCAGGAGCAGCAATGCCCTCGGGTACCAGGAAGTGTCCTCTGGTGCATCCTCCATGGGCTGTTTTTCTTGAGTCTAGCTGTGAGGCTGCAAAAGGTCTAATAGCCTTCTCCACATGCAGGCGGGACAAAGACCCTCCAGAAGGAGGTCTGCCATGCCCACTCAGGGGCTGTTCACATCTGAACCTGGAGGGTGCGTTGGGGGCTTCCGGGAACCGAGTGCCACTGGGAGCCACTGTACCACACACTGATCTGGGCCACGTTTTCCAGACTCCCATGGCCCCGTGTTTATTTTTGTGTTGAGCCAGGCTCACCCTTGAATTCCACAAGCAAACACCATGCATGAATCAGACGTGTGTAAAGGTCACTCCTGGGAACCAGGGTACTGCTCAAACTTTAAAAGACTTAAAAAAAAAAACCTTTCTTGGAAACTTCCACGCTACATTATTTAAAAGATTCTCTTGATCCTGGAATTGAACCAAAGGGAGCTTTAAAAAACAAAAAAGATCAGAAAATGAAGAAGACATATGCTCTTTTCCAGTATTTGAAAATCATTCTGGGTGGTACCCTTGGATTAAATAAGTATTTTGATAAGGGAAGTGAATGATTCCATAGTCAGACACACCGGCTTTCACAAGAATGGTCAGCCCAAGTTAACGGGTGTGGCTGCAGGTGTCCAACACACCTGTGTCAGGTGGCAGTTTTCTTAGAGGGTCTGCCTGAGGGACACAGGACTGACTTGGGCGACAAGGATGGAGGTGAAGACCCTCCTCTCACCCTGGCCCCTCCTGACCTCTCCGCCCTGGGAAGGAAGGCTGGGACGTGGCTACGAGCACTTCTGTGGTCAGGCTAAGGCTGTCTGGGAGGAGCCTGGCGAGTCCCGCAGGGCAGCGCTCAGGCGGAGAGCACCTCGCTCTCCTCACGCTCTTGCCTGTGCTGGATTGTCTCCCAAGCTGGAACCTGAGCTCCATGAGGGCAGAGACCCTGCTGTCTTCTTGCTCACTGCTAGGTTCCCAGTAGCTGGCACAAGATCGGAACTCAAATACTTGCTGAATGCTACATTAATGAGTAGATGGCAGCCTGTTTAACCTCTGGAGGTCCAGGCCTGGAGAGGCTACCAAAGTGGGCAGAACAGGCAGGAAGGGGGCTGCCCAATGCCTTCCAAACCCTGCCTGTACTTGGGGAGAGAATGGGGCTGTGGAAGCAGGCACTGCCCATTCTGAGCTAAGAACCACTAGACATGCCGGGCCATGTGGTGGGGGCAGCGAGGAAGGCATGTTGATCTCCTTAGATTCCCTGCTCCCCCCCACCCCGCCCCTGCCAGGCTCAAGGGCACAGGGAGAAAAGGCAGAGACACAGGAATACCAACCCTTGCTTCTCCCAGCATGAGGCCCATTCCTGGCTGGCCATCAAGCATTATTTCCTCTTAGGTCAGAGCAAGCCATGGCTCTCCTCTCGTGGAGATGGCCCTGGTGGCACCACTACCCCTTCTCCTAGTCTCCATCCTTAATGTGAGGGCCCGCCTCTCACACTGAGCTCAGCACGCTCAGACCCAAACTCATGGAACACCCAAGAGCTGTCCCCTGCCAGCCAGTCCACATATCACTCCTGTGGGGCAGGGAGGCAGTCCTCACTCAGGACAGCTGGGGGTGGGCGGTGGGACCCAGGGTCAGCGCCTAGTGCTAGATGCTGCAATTCAAGACATGGTCCAGACCAGGCTCTGTTACCAACTTGCCATGTGCCTTGAGGGTCTACCTCCTGGGATGAGAAGTCGCTTCTCTCTGGCAGGGGTACCTCAAGTTCCTGCTTTGTCCTCAGAGGTTGGGGCGGAAACACCAGTGAGTGAGGCAGGCAGGGTGCGGTACTGATACAGACCAATTTTGTTTGCACGATAAACACGTAGGGCCCTGGCAGGTGTGGCTAAGTTGGCTGGAGCGTTAGTCCATTACCGAAAGGTTTCAGGTTCAATTCCTAGTCAGGGCACATACCCAGGTTGTGGGTTTGATCCCCAGTCCGGGCACATGCAAGAAGGCAACCAATCGATGTTTCTCTCTCTCTCTTCCTCTCTCTCTGAAAACGATGGGAAAAAAAAAGGTCCTCAGGTGAGGATTAAAAAAATAAAATAAAATAAAAATAAATGGACATGTAGGAGTATGCTTCATCTCTACAAGGAAAGACTCTTACTTTCATTTTCCTTCAAGCATGGAGCACAAGAAACAAAACCCAAACAAAACCATGAGGTACCCTTTTGCTAAAGATGTTGGTACAGAGAAAAAAAGACAGGAGCCCACATGAGCCAGCCATGACTACGGGGCCAGATGTCCCAAGATCCTTGGGGGCCAAGGGGTGACGGGCTGGCCCCAGGGGGACCAGAGCCCCAGCAAGTTACAGTGAAGGGCGACCCCAGGCCTCCCCTCCCCCTTGCCTAGCTGAGAGGATTGCCTTTAAAAGAGAAGCAGGGGGTTGGGGAGCAGAAGTGGGTGGTGGCTGCTGGTTTTACGAGTCCTCTTCCCCCTGTGGTGTCTGGAAGGAGACAAAATCCATGAGGGTGAAGGAATCACAGTGGAGGTGCAGGCCACGCGCCGAGGAAGTTACCTCCAGGGTCTCACTTCCCACTCAGAGGCCTGTTGTGGGTCGAACGGCGTGCACCTCCACCCAAAATCCACGAGTGTCAAAGTCCTAACCCCCAGGAGCTCAGGATGTGATCTTATTTGGAAATAGGATCCTTGCAGATGTAATTGGTTAAGATGAGGTCGTTAGGATGGGTTCTAACCCAATATCACTGGTGGCCTTATAAAAAGGTGGTGTTTGGACACAGAGACACACAGAGAGGGGGCCATGTGGAGATGAAGGCAGACATTGGGTTGATGTATCTGCAAGCCAAGAAACGCCAAAGATTTCCAGCAAACTGCCAGCAGCTGGGGGACAGGCCTGAAAGGGATCCTCCCTCACAGCCCTCAGAGGAGCCAATGTTGCGACCTCAGGTGCCACGCCTCCAGACTGGGACGTGCGCACCTCTGCTGTGAGCTGTCCGAGGCATCGCGCCTTGTCAGGCAGCCCTAGCGCACTGACACGGAGCCAGAACCAGTTTCCCCAGGACCAAGGCAGAGCCTTGGAAGAAAGTGTTCAACCAGGACAGAGAACAACCAAGGGAGGCATGGCGGGGGTGGTGGCGGGGAGTGGCGCTGTGGAGACTCGAGTCTGCCTCGCCTCTGATGCTGAGGGGATGCCAGAAACCAGGCTCTGGTCACCAGCACAGCCCCCCGAGGTCGGGGCAGTCCACGTGATAGCTCCCGAAGTGGGGAGATCGTTCAAGGACCCCCTCCCCTGCCCACTGTTTCGTGTCTAGGAGCCAGGGTGGCCTCGCTCTCCTTCTTCATGGTCTGAGAAGTCACCCTCCAGTTTTCACCAGGGGAAGTGCTGTGCGTGGCAGGCGGCGGAACTGGGGGGTTCGGGCAAACTGGAGCCCTCTTTAGCCTCTTGGCCTACTTTGCACCCTCCCCCCAGCCATGTGGCTCTTGGGACAGCCATGCCACCTCCCTGTTGAGCGCCATTACCACCGTGGTATGTCACTGATACCCACACGATTCTTCCTGAGGGCCTGGTAGGAGGTGTTCCACAGATGGGGGAAACTGAGCACAGGAGGACCAAGTGCTGATTCAAGGACTCTCGAATGATTGCTGGGAGAGCTAGATCGGATGCCCTTCCAGGGCTGTCCCCACTGAGACTCTCCCTGAGCCCTCCTCTGGGCCCTCTGGAGGACAGGGTGCTCCCAGCCCCTGGCGTGGACTCTGCCTTAGACCCCTGCCCTCCTCCAGGGCCCCCAACCCTGTGTCCCCAGAGAGGGTTTGCTTGGAGGGTGCATGAGGGGGAGAGAAAGGAGAAGAACAACAGAAAGCCTGCACTCTGCAAGGCAAACAAACAAGCTGACCACAGAGGCGGTGAAAGGAGGCAGTGTCCTAGGGGGCGGGGGCTGCCAGAGGCGGGGGAGCCGGCATAAAGGAATGTTGTTCAGGAAAGCCAGGGCTGGGCACCGAGGGATGGACAGATGGCCTTTTATCCCAAAGCCTGGGTTTGGCCTGAAAACCCCTTTTCTGAAATGAGATGGCGCCCCAGGCCCTGTGTCCAGCTGCCCCCAGCCCACAGAGGCTCGGAGGCAGGTGGGGGCTCTGGGTGTCCCGGCGCACCAGGGTAGCACACACACTGGGCAGGCAGGAAGGGGCAGGTCTGGGAGGAAGAGGGTGGAGATGGAGCCATAGCTGCACCTAGAACCTTCCTGGGAGAGAAGCCTCTGTGTCAAGCCCACCTCTGAGGCCCCCAGGGAGTGGTCTCTTCAGAGCTGGCTGTGTTCAGTAGCCAGAAATCTGGGGTTAAATGAAGACATCAGGAGCTCCTTGCTTTCGTTTCTAATAAGCCTGATGAGGACCAAATCAGACACCAGGCCCAGCCAGGTCCTGAGGCTTAACCTATCCTTAAAACATTTTAAATAAACCCTGTATGCAAAAACAAAACAAAAAGAGCAAAAAGACAAAACTCATTCCTTGGCAAGTGACAAACCACAGAACCCCAAAGTACACCCGCTCCTTGGCCGCCGCAGTGGCTGCAAGGCAGTCAGCACGGCCGACCACTATCCCAGTGCTCACAGCAGGAAGGAGAAAGGAAAAGAGAGGATGAGTAGACTTGTGCCCAAGGTGTGACCAACTCCTCCCGCTCAGGAGATGCGGGGATAGGGATGGGACCCGAAGGTCAGTCCCAGCCTCCAGGGTCCCCGACGTGGGCTCACCATGGAACTGGCCTTGCTTCTACTCAGGAAATGAGCCCCCGCAGATGACATCGCCAGCAACCTTGTCACCAGAAGCAGAGGCCAGCAGAGGTGGGCAATCCGGGACATCAGAAGAGGGGGTCAGTGGATTGAAAGTACTGTATGACCACTCAAAACCCTCCGGAGTGCGCCCCGCTGTTAACCTGGCTCTCCACAGACCCTGTCGAGGACGGGCTGCGTCCATGCAGACCCTCTCCTCTCCAGCCTCTGCCTGCACCCCAGGGTACCATTTCCAGCAAGGTGCCACGAGTTAAGGGGACACATGCTTTGTTTTGTTTTCAATGAAAGGCTGGCTCTGGGGCTCGGGACAGCCTGAGAGGACAATCCCCAGATGGGAGCCTGGGGTTGGGGGTGTGACCCATGCTTGGTCTGGTGGCACGGGGCCTGTCTGAGGCTCACCTCCCCGGTCCTGCCCTCTGGAGCTCCATCTGGCACTCCAGCGCCAGGGGGGCTGGGGCCAGGGCTTCCACTCTTGACAAGCAGCATTGTACAGGACGTTTCTAGACGGGTGGTCTCTCAGCACTGAGACCTCACAGCACCGCAGGCGGGCTTCGGAGCACGCTCTCCCCAGGAAAGCGCACTCGACGTAACCTCCTCCTGGACCCAGCTTCCACCATCAAACAAGTTTCAGATCTATGCAGTTTGTAAGGGTCACCCTCCAAATACTGTATTTCTCTGGTTTTTAAAGATAGATTATGTTTTATTGTATTTTTTCCGTTACCATTTATCCGTCTTATACCCTCCTCCACCTCCCCCACCCGCAATCACCACTCTGTTGTCCGTGTCAGTGAGTTACTTCTCTTTATTGCCCGATCCCTCCGCCCCTCCTTCCACCCCTAGGGGCTGTCAGCCTGCTCTCTCTCTATGAGTCTGCCTCTATTTTGCTTGTTAGTTCCGTTTGTTCATTAGATTCCACATAGGAGTGAAATCATATGGTGTCTGTCTTTCTCTGACTGGCTTATTTCACTTAGCATAATGTTTTCCAGGACCACCCATGCTATTGCAAAGGGTAAAAACAATTTTTAAAGGGAAAACAAGAGCGTGGATTTACAAATGACCTCATATATTGCTGTTCCAGAAACAATATTTCTACACTTTCCTTGTATACTCTAATAATTTAAAAAAAGAAAAGTAATTGTTTTCATCACTGTTTACAAAATGGCAAATGACTCTATAGTCAAAAACAACAGGAGTCACCAAACTGCTCTGGAAACACAACAATAACAACAACAAAGCAGCCTTCAGACACCGACTCATTCTTCGTACTGATTCAGAAACACGGGCTCACTCAATTCCCGCTTCCCCGCCAAGACACGGAATCTTCTCCCATTAGTAGCTGAGGATGTTTCTGCTCACAGAGTTGACGGGCCGGTCTCAGCAGTATGGTTGGTTCTAGAAGGCAAGACTGCTGGACTGCAAGCCTGTGCCTTCATTTCCACGCTCATCTAACCTGACAACTTCCAGCCCCATTGCACATTTATAAAACTAGCCAGTTTTGCACACCGAGCCCTAGAACTGGCGTCTCCTATGAGCTACCCCTGTACCCCATGTTCCATCCTCATTGCACACCATGTTTGTACTTGTCACTGTAATGGTGCTTCAAGGAGATGACGTCCTCAACCAACCCCAGGGCACGTGTACCTCTGGGCGGTCAGTGCCCCTCTGACATGGCCACAGGCCCCAGACATCACTGAAGGCACAATCTGGTGTGGCCGAGCAGAGAGGAAAAGAAAGAACCATTGTGAACGACATGAGTGGCACAGGGACACCAGCTTCCTAGACCACAGCCACCCAGTTAGGATGCCGTTATCCGAGAGAGAAACGCTTTGTGACTCTGGGCCACGGCTCGACATCACCACTGGCCAACAGAAATTTCTGCAAGGACGGACATGCTTGTATCTATGCTGTCTGATCAGTAGCCACTAGCCATGTGTCTGCTGAGCACTTGGAACGTGGCTAGTGTGTCTCAGGAACTAAATTTTTATTTCATTTAATAATTTTTTTTCTTTTTTCGTATGCCACGTAATTTTTATTTATTTTTTAATTTTAATTGTTATTCAAGTACAGTTTTCTGTCGTTTACTCCTGTCCCAGGCCACCCCCCCCAGTGATCATTTAATAATTTTAATTAAATTTAAATAGCTGCATGTGGCTAGCAGCTACCATATTGGAAAGCATAGCTCTGGATTCATATACTCAACTACAATTTGAAATCTCCATCTGGGTTTTTCTTTGGCATCTCAAACCTAATGTGGCCCCAGTGAACTTCGCCCTGTTCCAAACCTGGGCTCCCAATCCAGCATTCATCGTTTCCATAAACCAAATAGCCCTGTCAGGTCAAAGCCTTGACATCACATTCAGCATCTCTTTCCCTTATTCTCACCATCTAACCCACTGGCAAGTTCTAGTGGTTCCACCTCCAAGACATTTCCAATTTCAATCCACTTCTTTCTTAACGATGGGTAGCCAGGCCACCCATCCAGGCTACCTGCCACCTGGACATCAGTAACGGCCCCTTAGCTCTCTTCCTGCTCCCACTCTCCATCCCCTTCAATGTGCCCTCCACACGGCAGCCAGATGAACTAACAAAACACAGATTAACTTTGTCAGTCTTCCACTCAAAACCCGCCAACCCATTCTGCTGAGGCGGGGCTCCTCTTTACCTGCCCATTTCATCCCACACCATGCTCCCGCAAACCCGCGATGCTCCAACAGTACAGAGCCTCCTTTTGGAGTCCTGATGTCATACCTCAGGGCCTTTGCATGTGCTGTTCCCTCTGCCTGAAATTGTTTTATTTTTTTAACCCAGTTCTTCCTATGTCAGTTCCTTTACATCCATTAGAAGCAGCCTTCTCTGACCCCCCTCATTAGAAGTTGCAGCTGCCACCCTGTTGCAGCCCCCTGCTCTGAAATATATGACCTATTCCCTCGCAGGTCAGGAGTCTATTCCCTTGCAGGTCTGTGTAACATATATACACAGACTAGATATAATATCTTCGGTTGTAACTCTCACCACCACCTGTAGCTGTCCCATCTGTCTCCCTCCCTCCGCTGGCAGGAATGACCCATTGTCTTTTTGCCTCCAGCACCAAGAGCAGTCTGGGCATGAAGAGATGCCCACTATGTTTGTGGTGGAACAGGGGAAGGAACAGGGGGGCAAAGGGGGCAGCCCTGCCAGCCCCTGGCACCATGTAGGCCTCTGCCGGCCTCATCTTTGGAGACTGTCCGTCCCCGACCAGGGTGAGTGTCCTCAGGGCTGCCGCTGTCCAGGTGAAGATGGAATGAGGGCAGCAGGTCAGTGCAGACCTCACCTACCCAGACTGGTGGAAGGGGCAGCTCTGAGGGACTGGGAAGTCCCCACTGCCCAGCCCTACTGCTTGCCCAAGAGGGTCTGAGCACATAGCAATCAGGTTCTGCAAACATCCCTCCTCACTACCTAACAGGAATCGACCTTTTCTTGGCAGAAGCTGGGGCTGAAGGGGCTTGTAATCACCCAGCGTAAGTTTAACCCACGCGTTCTGTTGTACAGACCTCACATGATCTCACTGTAGCCACACAGAACTCTGCGGGGAAGCAGGAAACCAAGACTGGGAGAGGTTAATGGCTCATGCAAGGTCACACGGCCAATGAGCTGCAGAGCTAGACCCAGGGCACTGCCACAGGGTGCAGGTCCAAGTTCCTCCTCTTGTGGGGGGGTTGGGGTTGGGGGAACAGGGTGGGCTACCCACTCGCTGTCCACAGCACACCTGCTCCGTGCCATATGGGGACACTGATCCCAAGAGATCTGCCCACCGAGTCGCCTTCAGTGCTTCCAGTTTTCCCATCTCCAGTTCCCCTCTGCCCCGTCTACCAGAATAGTGGGTTGTATCTTGATGGTGCTGATGAGTCCCTCAGAGTGCTTGTTAGACATACCGGTGCCTGGGGGTTTGCTTCCGGAGATTCCGCTTTTATAGGTTTGGGGAGGTTCCCCAAAATCTATTTATACATATATAACTATAATATCTAAGTCCTTATTCTAATTAATTCTTTAATTTAGTGACGTGATTTTTTTCCACTCAAATGAAATATCAAACTTTTTGCAAGTCTTCAGGATTAGAATCTCCATCACTATTGAAGTCATTTTTCTGAAATACAACACAGTTGTCTGGGGCATCTTTGTGGAGATGGAGGCAGAGACTGAAGTGCTGTATCTACAAGCCATGGACTGCTGGCCCCACCAGAAGCAGGGGACAGACTCTCCCTCAGAGCCGCCAGGAGGAGCCAACCCTGTAGACACAGCTTGGTTTCAGACTTCTAGACTCCTGACCTGCGAGGGAATAGCTTTCTGTTGTTTTAAGCTTGCCGGTTCCTGGTACTTTGTTTACAGCTGCTCTAGGAAACTAATACAGTTTCACCAGAAATGTGATGCCTTGTTGCACAAAGCCATTCGTGTGCGGCCGCTTTGCTTTATTTTATTTTTCCACTCATCCTTTGAGAACATGCCTGTGAATGATGTCCACAGCGTAACTACATGGTATTTTACCCATCATTTTATTATGAAAACATTTAAACATACAGTCAAGCTGAAAGAATCTCGCCTGGAATACCTGTATCCCCAATACATAGATCCTAGCATTCATATTCTACTATTTTTTAAAAGAAATCGTTAAAGACTTGTGTATACCAACATCTAACTCTTGCAATCTTGAGGTTATATCCTTAAGAGTGATTGCTAGTATGTACTAAATTTGTTTGCTTCTATTCAAAATGGCTATAATTTTCATATCATAAAAATTACCCGTCTTAAGTATATAGTTTGCTACATTTTGACAATTATATGTCCCCTTGTAGCCAATGCCCAAATCAAGATGTAGAACATTTTCACCATTCCAAAAAGCCCCAGGAACCTGTTTCACTAAGCTGCTTATTCGATTATGACAAAAGGAAGGTGAGAGACAAGTATGCAGTTTCCTTGGCCACAGAGATAAGAAGTTGGAGATTTACAGGACTTTGCAAGAGAGATGCCAGATTCCCTAATAGCAAACACGGTAGCTTCCCTGTTCTCTTAGATGCTGGTTGTTTACACACCCAGAGAACTTGACCTGTGGCCCCTTCCCCCAACCACATGCTGTGGACACAGTGCAGGAAAGGTACACAGGACCCACCGGCGTGCTGAGTCCCAGCAGCAAGGCTGCTTTCAGACGCTCCCTCCCCAGCCCTCCCCAGCCCTGCATTCCCCACTGAAATCCCTGCCATTCCATGACCGCTTGGACACCCACTTCAGACCCTCCCATGAGCTTGCCGGCTGGGGCCTGTCGCCTGCGTGGGCTTCCCTGAGCTGCTTCCTCCCTGCTCCAGCCACACAACCTCGGGGTCAGGGCCTGCCAGCAGCCTCAGCCCCTGCAAGTCAGACTCGCTGTGTTTCCCCAAGGCCAGCAACATGGCCCGGAAATGAATCAGCTCCTGTCCTGCCCTTTACTTTCTCTAATGGAGCAGGTGGGAGCAGCATCCTGGCTTGGGTGGAACAGAAGGAGGAAAAAAACTTAACGGCCAAAACCTAACTTAAAAAATGAGTAATTTCACTGGCAAAGAATAGAGTCTACAAATAAACTAAAACATATCTGTGAATAATTGATGTATAAAAATATTTTTTAAATCAGTGGGAAAAGATAGATTATTCCATAAATCTACTGGGATAAACAGTTGGTCATTTGGAAAAATATAAACCTAAAATGTTTATTTTGTTCCTTATACCAAAAAAATTATAGGTTAGGTAAAACATTTAAGCAAAAACAAACAACAACAAAACATTGAGCATAAAATAAGCAGGATACTAAAATTTTTAATATATATAAAATCTTAAAGTAGAGGTGGTCTTTCTAAGAATGATGAAATGATATCTTTTTCCACATGGAAAATTTAAAGACTTAAATGGAGAAAAAACATTAAGCAAATCAAAAGACAAATGAAAACTAGAGGACAAGCTCTGGCTGGTGTAGCTCAGTGGATTGAGCATGGGCCTGCGAACCAAACAACCGCGGTTCGATTCCTAGTCAGGGCACATGTCTGGGTTGTGGGCCAGGTCCCAACAGGGGATGCACGAGAGGCAACCACACATTGATATTTCTCTCCCTCTCTCCTTCCCTTCCCCTCTAAAGATAAATAAATAAAATCTTAAAAAAAAAAAACCCAAACTAGAGGACAAATGGAAATACACATGATGGAAAAAAGGATATAAAAATATCCTTTATATATAAAGAGTGATTATAAATCAATAAGAAAAAGATCTCCATGGTATAATTTCATTCCTAAGAATCAACCCTAATGGGTGTGCAGTGGAAACACCAGACACCCAGGGTCTCCGAGCGCTACTCTGGACCTGCCCTCCAGGGTCTCCGAGCGCTACTGTTTCCTCACCTATGAAATGGGAGAACTAACATCTACCCACCTACTTGACGGATTTGAAGTAAAAATCTGTGGGGAAATACTTTAGAAATGTAAACTGCTGTACAGACTTAGGTGTGTAACTACTAGTTGCGCAGGGATCATTGCTATCCAAGTGATTTTTGGATCTATGCCTCTGAGGATACGAGTTGCACAGGACAGCAAAAATCACGTTAACATGCACGGAGTATTCACTCCTACTCAACACTGACCCCTGGGGCCCCTCAGTCCACTGAGGCAAAGTAATGGTAGGGGCTGCTATCAATGCAGCAAAATGCAAACTGGCTGTAAAGTGAAATCGAAAACCCAAACAAAAATACAGATAATGTCATGAACTCAGTGAAAGTGATAGCAATCTGTTTTACCCACAACTCCACTGCCAAATAAGGATCTGATGGAGGTAACACCAATATACAGGCAACGAACAAAGGATGAGACCTTTTGAAAGACAATGACCTGTTTATTAAAGGATTAAGATCCTAAGCCCTTAAATACTGTTGCTAAAATGGCCCTCTTTATGGTCATGCTGTGAACAGCCAATGAGAAGTTGAGAATGTCACCTTGTGCTTTCGTACAGTTTTATGAAAAAACCACATGGGTGCACCAAAACATTAATTGATTCATGATTTGCTCAAGTCATGAATTGGCATGTAATTGCCATCAAGTTAAACTAAACTAAAAAGATATGTCTTAGTTTTGTTTTTGAAGACAATTAATTTCCCTCTCCCAACTCCTGCCCCATTTTCAATAACATTTCGGTCTTCATTTAAAGTAGATTCATTGTAGGTGATCTTTTATCCTACGAGTCAAGGACTTGTCTACTTAGGTTCAAGGACTAACTACAACAACCCACTTGCACAAGTCACAACCTGTGGGGCTCCGAAGGGCCTGGCCTGGGGCAAGGGAACACAACTACTAAATCTGGTCGGTCTGGCCTTTTCCCTGGTTTACGAGGCACAGATACAGGATTGTGGAAGCTGATAGCCCAGTACGGGTGTTCCTCATTCCTCCATGGCAGCCGGTCTGGAAGTATAGGCCTTGAACTGACTTAAAAATTTGAGGTGTTTGTGGGTAAATGATGCCCATTTCATACACCTTCGTTATTACATAAGACTAGGGACTATTTATTAGCAACTAGGTGTTACTATGGGCTATTAACATTTGGAATTTATAAAACTAAAACTAGCCATTCCTGGAGATCCCATAATACTCTGATTCCATTTCCAATGGAAATCCGAAGATCACGCAATAGTAAGCTATGTTTAAAAGATTCTACAGTACACAGAAGAATGTAAAGGACTACAGGTTGACTCCTTTTAAAGTCTTCCTTTTAAAGGAGCAATTACGACTAATACACTTCGGCAATTGCCAACTGAGTTTGTACAGATTGCGTGAGTCACTCAAAGTGTGTAGTCACATGGATTTGCATCAACAGAATTTCTGGCTATTAGTTTTCCTATAACAGGACTTTAAGGCATTCTAAATGCATTGTAGTTCAAATATATTAAAACAAATCCATCCAAATTTGCTTACCTGGCACTGCTACTTAAACATCTTGTGATACACTATCAAGGTAAGAAAACAAAGAATTTGGATAATTATGTTTTGGGGCAAAGCTCCACAACAAAAAATCCCGAGTATGAGGTTCCTGTTTCTCAATGCCACACTTAATGTGTGAGTGTTGCTAGCATCGGGTCTGTTGTTCTCCAGTTTTATTTCCCCGACCAGGCTCTTTTTCCACTGGGGAGCCAGGGCAGGTGGGGAGATGGACAGGAGAAGTCTCCTGTCCATCTTAGATGAGTGGCAGTTAGATAAGAAGGGTCCGTTCCGAGACTGCACGATCTAGAGACATTCTCATGAAAAAACACAGGAAAGAGAGAACAGAGCTGGAA
>PVKM010023058.1:0-21403 GCA_004027735.1 Carollia perspicillata | reverse complement strand
GGTGCTCCACAAAGCTCTCTCTCCCTGGGTTTCGGGCACTCCCGGCAGGGCCACCTCTGGTCTCACGGCTTGGGCACACACTCTTTCCAGGGCTATGCGTGGGTGCTCACAGCCCCCGTGTGTTTGCCGCTCAATCCTTGAAATTGTTCTCTGAAATTTCAAGCATCCAGGCTTCTCCCAGTGCTGCTCAAACCCTGCCTGGCCGGGGAGGGAGCGCCAACCCAGCTCCCTGTGGTCGGCCCAACAGCCCAGACCAGGGCTGCAACCTCCCTGCTCCCCACACTAATCTCTAGGCCTTTATTGTCCCAAAGTAGTCCCCTTACTATCTGGTTTTTCAATGTGTGCTACAATTTTTGATCTCCTATTTTCATATATGTTGTGGTACTGTTGGCTGTCTGCTCTGTTCCTCCGTAGATCAGCCAGGTTTCTCTCCCATGTGTAAGGGAAAGTAGAATCTGCTCCCTCTTACCAAGCCACCATCTTCTCTCCTCCCTTAAGGTCTCTTATTAAAGATGTAACAATATTATACTGGGGAAAAGTTTTGAATGTTATTCTTAAACACTAATATGAACTATAAGAGAAGCAAAATTGCTTCCTTCATAGAGCTAGTAGATTACAACTTCTGAAAGAGATGACAGCTACTTGAAAGGACTATTTTAAAAATAAAATAAAATAAGGTAAACAGGATAGAGACTGTTTTAGCTATTCTAGGTAGGGGGTTAGGGATGGCCTCTCCAAGCATGAGAGAATAGAATTGAACCTGAATGACTGGAAATTCTGAGCTACCTGGAGATATAAAAGAAAAATGGTCCAATTAGAGAGAAAAGCAAGTGTGAAGGTCCAGTGGGAGAAACAAGCTTGGCATTGAAGCAACAACAACAGCAGGGAAGAATTGTATGAGACAAAATTGGAGAGGTGTGTGAGGCTTCTTATTCACTGCTAGAACCTAGAACCATGCTTGGTACATGATTGGTATTTAATAACTTTGTGTGGAGTGAGTGAATGAAGTTGGAAGGATTTGAGTTAGTCTTAAAGGTCCATCAAAGCAGAGACCGGAATATGTAGGGCTTTGCGGGGTAGGGTTGGAGGAGTAAAATGTTATTCTAATCACTAGGGGAAGCCATTGGAGTTTTTTAAACTACTGCTAAACAAGAACTAAAATAAAATTTTGCATCTCTGATAAATAAGGCCAGGGAATCACCAAAATGAGACAGAGAAGTCAAAAGCCCAGGTCACTCAAAGCTTGAAGCATTAGCTTCAAAGCCATAAATGTCTCCTTAAGTAAGGCTAAATGACATGCTAGGCAAATCTTTGGAAGAAACTGTTTGAATCTGTGATGAGAAACAATTGGCTGTAGAGCACTGCATGTAGTATTCCCACCCACCTGGCTTTAGGCACAGCCTGGAAGCTACATTCAAATGTATACTTGTAGCACAGAAATCAAAGGGTCTAGGGAAAAGACATTTCCAGGGCCTCCACAATACAGATAAGTCATTTTAGAATTTTGGCCCCCAACCTGGATCATGGGCTGGCTCCTACCGTCAGGGACAGTCACAGAGTGGAGGCTGAGGATTGAATTTAAAACCACTGCCCCTTCAGTGGGGATGAGAGGGAGACCAGGTTCTTTGCAGGCTTAGGGCTCTCAAGACCTGGGGCCCTCAGCATGAAGCATCAGTCAGAGTACCCTCCATTGCAAGCAAAGAGCAGTTCCTACAAGCACAGAAAAGAGAAACCAAGTTTGG
Source organism: Carollia perspicillata (assembly GCA_004027735.1). Lineage (NCBI taxonomy): Eukaryota > Metazoa > Chordata > Mammalia > Chiroptera > Phyllostomidae > Carollia > Carollia perspicillata. The sequence continues at coordinate 19,661 of PVKM010023058.1, read as the reverse complement.
GTTCATTCTTCAACTGTGTCTACCACCCCTGCCCAGACAACATGCTCAGCATGGGATCCTAATTCAGGAACTTCACCTGTCTAGCCTCAGCTTCTTCATCTATAAAGTAGGGACAAGACCTATCCCATAGGGTGGTTCCACCTTGTAGCCTTCTTTTATTTAGTAAGTAGTTGAATCCAGCCATAAGAAAAATGCATTTTTCCCCTATGGGACTCAATAAGGTTATTTTCATTTCAAAAATTTTAAATTTAAAAAGCAAATGGGGCAGAGGGATTGAACAAAAAAGAGAAAGGAAAAAACTCACAGACACATACAAGAGTGTGGTAATTGCTGGGGAGAAGGGGAATAGGGGAGGTGGAAGAGGGTATAGTGGCAATAAATGGTGATGGACAGAGATTTGACTTGGGGTGGTGAGCACACATTACAGTATACAGATAATGTGTTATAGAATTGTGCACCCAAAACCTATATAATTTTGTTTTATTTTTTAATATATTTCATTGATTATTACAGTTGTCCCATTCCTCCACCTTTATTCCTCTCTGCCCTGCACACCCCCTCCCACCCATATTCACCCTACTCCCCCTTAGTTTGTGTCCATGGGTCCCACATATAAGTTCTTTGGCTTCTACATTTCCTATACTATTCTTAACCTCCCCCTGTCTATTTTCTACCTACCGTATATGTTACTTATTCCCTGTACTTTTCTCCCTTTCCCACCCCTCCCCTGCTGATAACCCTTCATGTGACCTCCACTTGTGATTGTCCCTGTTCTAGTTGTTTCCTTAATTTGTTTTTGTTTTTCTTTTTTTTAAGTCGAGTTGTTGATAGTTGTGAGTGTGTTGTCATTTTGCTGTTAGTATTTTTGATCTTCGTTTTCTTAGATAAGTCCCTTTAACATTTCAATTAATGAGGGCTTGGTGATGATGAACTCCTTTACTTGACCTTATCTGGGAGGTACTTTATCTGCCCTCCCATTCTAAATGAAAGCTTTGCTGGATAGAGTCATCTTGGACATAGGTCCTTGCCTTTCATGACTTTGAATATGGCTGTCCATTCCCTTCATGCCTGCAAGGTTTCTTTTAAGAAATCAGCTGATAGTCTTATGGGCACTCCTTTGTAGGTAACTATCTCCTTTTCTCTTGCTGCTTTTAAGATTCTCTCCTTATCTTTCACCTTGGCTAATGTAATTATGATGTGTCTTAGTATGTGCTTCCTTGGGTCCAACATCTTTGGGACTCTCTGAGCTTCCTGGACTTCCTGGAAGTCTATTTCCTTTGTCAGATTAGGGAAGTTCTCCTTCATTCTGTTTTCAAATAAGTTTTCCATTTCTTGTTCTTCCTCTTCTCCTTCTGGCACCCCTATGATTCAGATGTTGGAAAATTTAAAGTCTGTTCCAGAGGTTCCTAACCCTCTCCTCATGTTTTTGAATTTTGTTTCTTCATTCTGTTCTGGTTCCATGTTTATTTCTTCCTTCTGGTCCAAATCATTGATGAGTCCCAGTTTCCTCCCCTTCACTCCTGGTTCCCTGTATGTTTTTCTCTATTTCACTTTGCATAGCCTTCACCTCTTCCTCTATTTTGCAACCATACTCAACCAATCCTGTGAGTATCCTGGTTACCAGTGTTTTGAACTCTGCATCTGATAGGTTGGCTATCTCTTCATTGCTTAGTTCTATTTTTGGAGATTTGATCTGTTCTTTCATTTGGGCCATATTTTTTGTCTCAGCACACCCCTTACATAATAAGGGGCAGAGCTTTGATATTTGCCAGGGTGGGACAGCTGTGTTATGGTACTGTATGTGAGGGAGGGGTCCAAGAGCAAACAATGCCACTTGCTCGGCTCTCTCACCAGTTTTCAGTCATTTCCCCCACTACCCACAAGCAAATTGGGCCCTTCTGGTGCTGATTCCCAGGTGGGTGGGTTTGTGTACATTCTAGGACCCTGTGGGTCTCTCTAACAAACTCTCCTGTGAGGCTGGGAGTTTCTCCAGCCTCCTCATCCCCCATAGATTTTTTCAGTCAGAGGTTTTGAGGCTTTATTTCCCCACACTGGAATCCTGGGTTGTGCAGATTGTCTCACTCCCCTCTTGTTCCTGCTGGTTTATCTGTATGCAAATATGGTACTGCCCACTTCACCAGCCACCACCCAGCCCTGAGTCCCCTCCGCCCAGCTGCCTGTCTCCACCCCTCTTACTGGTCTGGATGAATGTTTCTTTTTTAACTTCTTGGTTGTCAGACTTCCATACAGTTTTATTTTCTTTCAGTTCTGGTTGTCTTTTTATTTTAAAGTTGTTGTCGTCCTTTTCTTTTGGTTGTGCAAGGAGGCACATTGTGTCTACCTATGCCTCCATCTTGGCCTAAAGTCCTAACTTGAAGCCTGTACAATTTTGTTAATGATTATTACCCCAAGAAATTCAATAAAAAGGAATAAAGGAATAAACAAACAAACAAACAAATACAAATGAAGGTTGTTCACCATTGCCTCGAATGCTTTGAAAGGTATAAGCTTAAAAGACCTAACAAGACTAAGTTGATAGCTTCTCTAACTTTGTTATTCAGTAGCTCTGTGATCTCAAGCCATTCACAACTGCAAATAAAGGGCACTTTTTCTCCAGTGGGGTCCAAACAACCAGTGGTCCTGACAGAGGCCTTTCTGGGTCCCAGGAGGTCCCCTCTATGTTTACCTCATTCCCATTGAACATGGTAGAGGGACATTCTTTGAAAGATGGTTCTCAACCCTGGTTTCAGAATTCCCTCGCAGAATTCATTTTTTTTTAAATTAAAAAAACTGATGTATGTAACCCATCTCCCAGAGTTTCTGATTGGGTGAGAGCTAGGCCACAGCAGCCTTCTGACTATACTCAAGGATATTGTAACAACATCCTAACCTGAGCTGGAGTCACAAATGTCTCTTGCAGTTCTGAATATAATGTGTCAGCATTCACCATTGCCTCATAAGTTAGGGATATATCCCCCAACTAATCTGTTTACCTACGTCATTCCTGTTCTAAGAGGCCATTGGTGCAGCAGGCACAGTACTTGGTCACCTGGGCATTTCTACCTTCAAAGGAAGTGGGCAAATCTGGTCTATAGACTAAAAAGTCATGTGCCCACCTAAAAATTGAAGGCCTCTTTGCTATCGTAATGGAGGGGGCAAATACTTGTAATAACAGCCAACACTCTGTGCTGCTGCAGGCCTCTCTCCCTCCTCATGCAAGTGGATCGTAACTATTAAGTTACAAGCAGACAGTGTGTTTGGGATCCTGCTGAAAACCACTGAAATATGGCTATTTTTCTTGTATCCCAAATTTCAATGGCTCTTGCTCCCACTGCCCTAAGAAATCACAGATTCTGCAAGAAAAGTGTTCCCGAGGAGTTCTTCCAAAAACCTGGCTCATGTTTAATGGCCCTCCAACATGGTAGAGTTGGGCGTTCACACTTAGAGAGGGCTGCCTTCTCCGCAGGTTAACTCCTCCAGATTTACACTGATGGCAGGGCCTCTCTCTTGTTCATTCAGGAAACAACACAGATTTCTTTCACTGGATCATAAATATGTTTAGCACTCTATTATACTAACCTTTTAAACCAGTTGTCTTGGGTGGCTGCAAATCATCACTTAGAAGAAACTTTCTAAGATTTAAGTGCTCTTGAAATCCTGAGCACTCTAGTTAAATACTTGAGATTAAGAGTGGGGAGTATAGTAGGTCTTGCTACAAAATTTATTTCAAGGAGAAAAAGCAAAATCCTTTGGACTGGTTCCTGGTTTTCCTTCTTTTTTCTGGGTTTTTTTTTTCTTCTCCTTTTTTCACTCTTTATTCGTAAAGGTGAAGGTAAAAATTGACACTTAAACATGTGACTTTCTTAAGTTGGGTTGACTTTCCTTCCTTCCCCAGTGTTCCAGGACCTGTGGAGGGGGTATTCAGAAGCGTGAGGTTCTTTGCAAGCAGCGCATGGCCGACGGCAGCTTCCTGGAGCTTCCTGAGACCTTCTGTTCAGCCCCAAAACTGGCCTCCCAGCAAGCCTGCAAGAAAGATGATTGTCCCAGTGAGTGGTTTCTCTCTGAATGGACAGAGGTATGTATGGTCCTCAGGAGGAGTTAATAAAAGAGAACTAAATAAAGATGAAAAGAAGGCACCCTAAATGGGTACATACAGAAGGGAAGAACAAAATGAAATAATCCTTCTAACATTATGGAGCAGTATTTTTGTAACTGTTTATACCATACCATGTGACTAACTTTTAACTAGGCTGCAGGGACACAAGTTAAGCAGCCAGCCCTTATTCAGCAATCCAAGGCATGTGATTGTAAACAGGTCCCTCGTGGAACAAAACCAGGCCTTGCTCGTGCTATTGGGGCCCGGGATTCTTCTCGGAACACAGGGTTCTTCTCCCTCTATCTCCACATGTGCCTTCCTGACCTCCCAGAACCTCTTATTCCCAGATGTTTCTAGTCTCTGCTCAGTAAGGGCCAAGCCTCTCAAGTTCTTCTTTTCCAAGTTACTGGACAATAAGGAACATGACTTATGAGGAAAAGAAGGCCAAGGAAATCTTGCCTCTTTACTGTCAGTGTTCTGGCTCCAAAACTTCAACAACTTCCCAGCAAGAGAGCTTGATTTCCCCTCTTGTCTTGCGTGTGGGGAGATGATTTTATCAGCATTCACGATCGCCTCATAATTAGGGATATATCCCCCAACTAATCTATTTGTCTCTATCATTCCTATTCTAACACTAGCATCAGTTCATTCATTTACATCGAGCTTCAATTGATTAATTTTCAGCCCCTACACATTTTTCAATTGCCTACAACATGCCTACATGTCTTCCATAGAGAAGCCTCCCCCCACCCCCAATTATTGCCTCACAAGCCAATTTAGCCAAGAACAAAATCACTAGGCCTGAAGCGATGTGTCAAAACCAGATTCAAGACCCTCCCTAGCATATGGCAGCATTCGAATGCCTTTGCTGATTCCATTGCCTTCTCTGTTTGATATACAGCTCACAGAATGGACTGCTGCTGGTTGAAATACAACACAGCACACTTGCTTCCACAGAGGGGGAAGCTGCCTCTGAAAATTAAGATGCCAGCTCTATCAACATAGGTTCTTAGAATTCTTGTGCCATATTTAGATGAGTTCCATCAGATGGGCCTGCTAAGGGCATTGCAGTTGGGAGTTAACTTCCATTGTCATAGGTTTTATTTTTTTAAGATTTTACTTATTTATCTTTAGAGGGGGAAGGGTTAGGGAGAGAAATATCAATGTATGTTTGCCTCTTGTGTGTCCCCTGCTGGGAACTGGCCTGCAACCCAGGCATGTGCCCTGATTGGGAATTGAACCACAATCCTTTGCTTCACAGACCCGCGCTCAATCCACTGGGCTACACCAGCCAGGGCTATTTCTTTTTTTATTATTTAATTATTGTTCAAGTACAGCTGTCTCCGCTTATCCTCACCACTCCCCGCCCCAGCCATCCCCACTCCCCACCCTTGATCCTACCCCTCTTTGGTTTTGTCTGTGTGTCCTTTGTGCACATTCCTGAGAACCCTTCCCCTTCCCCCCGCATTATCCCCTCCCACCTCTCCTCTGGTTACTATCAGTTTGTTCTTAATTTCAATGTCTCTGGTTGTGTTTTGCTTTCTTGTTTGTTTTGTTGATTAGGTTCCACTTATAGGTAATATCATATGGTAGATTTTATAATTTAGTGGTAAATTGCCTTCTAGTGGTATCTCACCCCAAAATGTCTCAGAAGAATAAATGTCATGTTTCAGAAACAGGATAAAAGAAAAAAGTGTGTAGAATGAGCATGTGTGTGTGTGTGTGTGTGTGTGCACACATGAACGTGGCAGTGACAATTTTTCCATGGAATGTTGATTTGGGGTATGGCATTATGTATGAAAAAAGCATAACAAATATAGCAGTGCAGGATAGAGCAGTGCAGGATAGTGCAGTGCAGGATAGAGCAGTGCAGGATAGTGCAGTGCAGGATAGAGCCCGCATGTATTTGCCAAGTAAGTGGCTCTAGATGAAGACCCCTCCCAGGGTGTATTGCCAAAGGCATTGCTTTCCCACGTCCACCGGCCATAGTCTGCCGTGAGTGGGATGCTGCCGGTGTGATTATAATTGTCCTCCCCATTCCTGGATTTTATCATCTCTGAGCATATGGGACATAATTGAGAAAAAGTTATTTTTGGCCTGCAGATTTGAAGGCTGGACGCTTATGGTGAGGCACTCAGGAAAGGAGACTGCTGAAATGAGGTCCCATGGGGCCCATTAAGTGAAGCAGACCCTTAGTGCGGTGCCATGTCTGGTGAAGAGTTGAGACTGACAGGCAAACTCAGGTCCTAATGCTGACTCTGCTCCTCTACTTACTGCTTGTACTGTTTTGCATTCCCACCAGCAATGTATGAAGTCTCTAATACAACCTCTCAATCATTCCTATTCCTGGTGGCCTAGTTACTTGACCTTTTTGAGGTAATAATAATGTCTATCTTGACGGTTATCAAGAGGCTTAAATTAAATGATGCATATAAAGTGCTTTGTGCTTAGTAAAACTTAACCATAATTATTGTTATGATTCTCTTCCACCTCTGCTCCTTGTAAGGAAGAGGTAATAAAAGGAAGACTTATCTTAACTGGCTGGAAGCAGGGTCATGGTGGAGACCACCCCAGCCTTTGCCAGTTTTCCTAAGAAAAGGAAGTTGCGTTTGGGAAACTAGGAATAGTTAGTCCTTACCCAAGGAACGTTATGTTTTGAGTTATCTGGGTTGATGAGTGGAAATTCCAAACACTGGGGAGGAGCTGAGAATGACAGGAAGTAGTATCAGTGATTCAGTGGCATGAAACTCACGCTGATGCTGTACAAGAGTGCTCTTGCAAAGGTTCAGAGGCTCCAGTTGGCCCTGTCATCCCAACAGCCCTTCTCTGGGCCCTGTGGCTGAGATAAGACATGCATTCCACACCCCCACAAGACCCCTTGGAGAAAGGAAGACCTGGATGATCTACGAGCATTTCTATCCTCCGCTATCTGGCTCAGTCTCAGGGTTACTGCACAGAATCCCTCAGAGACAGAGTTAAGCCAAAGGTTTAGACACTTCAAATAAAATTACTCTCAGATTCTGTTCTGAGAATAAGACACTCAAAGACCTTACATTTTTTTTAAATTTAAAAGAAACCCTTCCATCTCCTGAAACAGTTGGCTAGTAAATATTTTAAGTCATATATTTAGGGAAGTTTCTCCCTGCCAAAAAAAATAAAAGAAATTAAATCCTAGTAGTAAATTTTGAAGGTAGAAGGAACTTCGAAGATCCTATAGCCTAGTTGTTCTTTTAAAAATTAAAGTCACAGAACTTTGTTTTAGGTTGACAGGTTACTATGAAGCCAAAATTCTAAAGCATATCAAATGAGAGCTGTTTTGGTTGACGTGTGGGTAGGGAGGTCCCAGATTTCCAATGGTTGAGTCTCCAGCTCCCCCGAGAAGCCCCTGAATCACTTCCTCAACATAGTTATGGAACACAGTTTGAAAATCCCTGCTCTCGCTTTGTTTCCCTATTTTAGTAATGTGGAGGTTGAGCCCAGAGAAAGATCTAGACTTGAACAACATTTAAATCAATCTCCTGACCTGTGGTCTCTTTTCCTATTTTTCTACTTAGCAGCACTAACATGACCATGCTTTCAAAAAAGCCCAGGCTCTTTACCTCCCTCCCTCCTGACCCTTGGATTTGTGCTGTCATCTACAATAAAATCAGGGCCAGCGGATCTGGAGTCTGTGATCGTTAGGGAACAACACCAATGGCTTTGACTCTCATCCCTGTTTTTTTGCATTTTAAATGTCTTTTAGGGAAGTGTGTATCAGACCTTTGTATGGAATAGTTTGTTTCAACAGGCTAACATATAATACTTGAAAAGGTAATGTGTCGGGGGGTCACTGTCATTTTTCAAGTTAACGTGGCACACTGCCATGACCCCAGTTCAGGCCTTTATCATCTCAAGCCTGGACTACTGTGGCAGCCTCCTTAACTGATGGCTCTACCTGCCATCCATCTCCTACTCCCATCCCTCCCAGACACTGTTGCCAGATTAACCTTCTCAAAACACCTCTTTCATCATTTCACTCCTCCCTTCAATGGCTCCTCATTGCTTTGTGGACCAATTCCAAACCTCCTGTCTGAAAATTAAAAACCTCCAATGTCTGCCCCAAACTACCTCTTGAACTCCTGACACTCTCGATGTGATCCTTCTGCTTTAAGAGGTTTAGCTCTGCCCCCAAACCTGCCTTGGGCTTCTGCACTGACCTGTTCTGTCTTTGTTCTGGATGTTTCCCTGACTCCCATGCTTATTCCTGGTCCTCAACACCCATCCAGACTCCACCCACCTTCAAGACCTAGATAGGAAATCCCTAGTGTACCAGAAGCATTCAAACAGTTGTTAGTGTTAATTTTATAATACTTCATTTGCCTTTTGGTTTTGTATGTTTACTAAAATTTTTATTACTATTTAACTCTATAAACAGCTTCACTGAGGTATAATTTGAATACTATAAAATTTAATTTAGCATGTTTCCAAGGTTTATTCATGTTGTAGCACATAGAACTAGATTCCTTTTTATAATAGAATAACATTCCATTGCATAGCTATACCACATTTTGTTTATCCACTTACCAATTAATGGACATTTGAGTTATTTCCCCTTTTTGCCTGTTATGAATATGCTGCTATGAATATTCACATACAAGTCTTTGTGTGGATCTATGTTCTTATTTCTCTTGCATAGCTACTAGGGGTGAAATTGCTGGGTCTCATGGTAAATTTATATTTAACTTTTTAAAAAATATTAAACTGTTTTTCAAGTGGGCTCTACTGTTTATATTTCTACTAGCAATATATGAAGGCTCTAATTTTTTCTACATCCTCAACACTTATTATTATCTGTCTTTTTTATTATGGGCCATTCTGGTGAATATGAAGTGGTATCTCATGGTTTTGATTTCCATTTCCCTAATATACTCTTTCATTTAAATAGTGCACTTGGAATTTTTCCCTTCATTTGATAACAGCTCCATAACATAAGGAACTACCTTGCACATCTTTTTTCTGTAGTATCTAGCACCCTGCCACAGACGAAATAGATATGTGACAATTATCTGATGCTTGACATTAAAATATTTTATTTGTGAAGAAAGAAAAAATTAGCATTGAGTGTCATTTCTGTGTGTGACATTTAAAACATATTATCTCATTTAATTCCCAACCTTGCAAAGTAAGCACACGAAGTGAAAATAGCCTCAGAGAGTTTAAGTAACTTGCCAAGTACTGAAACACTGAACTACATGTGAACACAGGACTCTCTAACTCTGTACTCTAGAGCCTAGGCCATGTAAGTAAAACTAGTAAAATATCTACAGGAAACCTTAGTAGAATGAGGCCACATCATAGACATGTCTTTCCACATTGTCAAGTAATGACTATTTCTCTAAGTGGCTATTTCTTTTTCATGTAACTTCTCTCATATTTTGGTGATTTTGAGAACTCATGCAAAAGCCCATTAGTCTATAGTGTCCTGCACTTACATGCACTTGGCCTTTCTTTCCCCATCAGTGTTCGACGACCTGTGGCGAAGGCACCCAGACTCGAAGTGCCATTTGCAGGAAGGTGCTGAAAACCGGGGTCTCAGCTATTGTCAATTCCTCCCTGTGCCCACCTCTGCCCTTCTCTTCATCAATTAGGCCATGTATGCTGGCAACCTGTGCAAGTGAGTACCCCAGAGCTGTTGGGATGGGGAGATGAAGCCCCATGGAAGCAGGCATAGCCACACAGGAACCTTGCCTAAACCCAGGCCAGTGGGAGATTGTTGGGCCCTGGAGGGCAGCAGGCGGGTGAGCCCAGCTGGAGATGGAAAAGGAATCTTAATTACACATGACCAGGTGGAATTCTCTTCTCACCTGGAGAAACAGTTTGCGAGAGGGAGAGCAAAGTTCACTTGCTGGCATATGGAGATCTGCAAGCTGGAGGCAGCATATTACTAATGAAGTCTAACGTTATCCACTCTGGGGTTTTAAACTACTCTGAACAGATTTGTTCTCTCTAGTTTTAATCCCTAGAATTGTAACTTGCTTCTGGGCTCTCCTCCCCAGTGTAACCAGGGCCCTGGTGCTCTGCAGATGCAAAGAACAAACATTGAAAGGGGGACATTCTCCTTCCCTTTGTCCTCTGCTTTTTTATGATGTTGATTTTATTAAGTCCTTTTAATGAGAGAAACTGCCTTTCCCCAGGGACCTTCCTTCATCTACAACCCTGCATCTCAGCTTCTTAGGGGCAGAAAGAGCCAGCAGGGTGAAAGCAGGTTGTACTCCAGTTTGGGATTGTGGCAGCACCTTGATGGTCCATAGCTGGTAGCCAGCTCCTCCAGGAAAACACAGGAGGTCAATGAAGGCCCAGCCAAAATCAACTCTGAAGCACTTTCGTCCCCTCTTGGGCCCCTTCATCTCTCTTTCTATTCTCTTCCCCCTCTCTTTTTCCCTCTTTCTTGTCACTGCATCTCACTCTTATTTTTCTCTTCTTTCCATTTGTCTGTCTGTCTTCCCTTTCATTCCAGGACCTGGGCGGCCATCCACAAAGCACAGCCCACACATTGAGGCCGCAAGGAAGATATACATCCAGACCCGCAGGCAGAGGAAGCTGCACTTCGTTGTGGGTGGGTTTGCATACCTGCTTCCCAAGACGGCTGTGGTGCTCCGGTGCCCCACACGGCGCTTCCGCAAGCCCCTCATCACCTGGGAGAAAGATGGGCAGCACCTCATCAGCTCTGCCCATGTCACCGTGGCCCCTTTTGGCTACTTAAAGATCCACCGCCTCAAGCCCTCTGACGCGGGTATCTACACCTGCTCTGCAGGACCAGCGCGGGAGCAGTTTGTGATTAAGCTCATTGGAGGGAACCAGAAGCTTGTGGCCCGGCCCACGAGTCCAAGGATTGAGGAAGAGGCCCTGCGGGTGAGGAAGGCCAACCCCAAGGAGGCCCTGCAGACCCACAAACACCAGAACGGAATCTTCTCAAATGGCAGCAAGGCTGAGAAGCGGGGCCTCACTGCTGAGCCAGGGAGCCACTATGACGACCTTGTCTCTAGGCTGCTAGAGCAGGGGGGCTGGCCCGGAGAGCTCCTGGCCTCCTGGGAGGTCCAGGACTCTACGGAAAGGAACACGTCCTCAGAGGAGGATCCGAATGCCGAGCAGGCCCTCCTGCACCTGCCCTTCACCATCGTGACCGAACAGCAGCGCCTGGATGACATCCTCCGGAACCTCTCCCAGCAGCCGGATGAGCTTCGTGATGTCTACAGCAAGCACCTGGTGGCCCAGCTGGCCCAGGAGATCTTCCGCAGCCATGTTGAGCACCAGGACACACTCCTCAAGCCATCTGAGCAGAGGATTCCCCCCGTGGCCATCCCACCTCGAAAACCTGTGTCCAGCTTCACCAGCATGCTCCGGTCCTCCTCTGGAGAGGCAGGGGGTGGCCCCCGCCGGCCACACCGCAAGCCCACCATCTTGCGGAAGATCTCAGCTGCCCAGCAGCTCTCTGCCTCGGAAGTGGTCACCCATCTTGGGCAGACTGTGGCCCTGGCCAGTGGGACACTAAGTGTGCTTCTGCACTGTGAAGCCATAGGCAATCCCCGACCTACTATCAGCTGGGCCAGGAATGGAGAAGAGGTTCAGTTCAGTGACAGGTGAGCCTTATATTTACCTGGCCTAGGAAAGGAAGGGGGAAAAGGGCCACATCTTTCCGCGGCACCTTATTCACTCTTCTTTCAAGGTGTTTCTGAGGGTAGGACTTAGAGCCCTGGGCTCAGGGATCACATCCTGGTTTTCAAACCCTCTGTCTGTTGGAGCAAAGACAGGTATTTAATTTCTCTAAACTGTACAGTTTCACCTTTATAAGGTAATAGCAACAGTGCCTACCCACCCTGACCCCTGTAGGATCCCATAGATTAATGAGATACCCATTGGATAGCTTTGAACATTTGGTAGAAAGCGATAGTTTCAGGACAAGGCATTGTTACATTGCTACCTTGTGAGATGAACAATTAGGTTGGCCAAAAATTCTGTTATTTTTTTCTGTAAAGTAAAAGACACTTTTTCATCTTCACCAATAACTTTATTGATTTGGATAGTTTGAGTATGTTGGCTATCTCCTGCTATTGGCTCCTAGTGGGTAGAGGCCAGGGGTGCTGCTAAACATCTTCCAATGCGTAAGACAGCCCCACAGCAAAGAATTATTTGGCCAAACTGCCAATAGTACCAAGAAACCTCACAAACCACTTTTCACATGTTCAAACAGTCACAGCACCTTCTCCATACACTGCACAAATCTTTTTTTTTGGCATTTCAGTTGCATTTTTACCTTTCTTCAAACAATAAAGCATAATACACCATAGAATGTCACTTATCTTCTTTCATCTTCAATATTAAAATGGCTGCACAAAAATTCACTAATTTTGATTTTTTAAAAAAATGCATGCTGATATGACAACTGTCACAATACAATCTAACAAAATGGTTTCAAATGTCGTTCAAGACAACTTAGCACTACTAGAGCCATCCTATGGGGAAAAAATGTAATGAACTTTTTGGCCCACCCCATATTATCCATCCAGACCTAGTCTTCACACATGTGGTCTCCAGGGCCGGGGGAAGTGCAGCCAGCACTCGCTGCTCCTCGTGGGTGAGCCTGTCCTCTGCCCAGGCTAGACAAGGCTGTTTGTTCCAGAAAGCTTTTATTCCCATCAGACCTATGATTAATTATCTTGCTATCTCTTGGTGTCTCTGTTTTGATGGGATAACAGCGTGTATCCCTTATTGGTTTCCTTGAGCCATAGCCACTGGTGATGTAAGATCAAGAGCAGTGTTAGAAGTAATGATAATAATATTTTTGAATACCATGTGCCAGGCACTCTGCCATACTTTCTACATACATTGCCTCTTTTAATCTTACAGTGGCCCTCTCGACAATAACTATAGCTGGCATTAACTAAGTGGTGGTTACTTGCCACACAAGTGTGAACTCGTTATGTGCCCCACCCCACTGAATTTTAACAGTAGCCCTGAGAAGTGGATACAATTTTTATCCACACTTTACAGAAGAGAACACAAAGTCAAGCAACCTGCCAAAGATCATATTTATTAGGTGGTAGAGCCAAGATATATGACGAAAGTAAAATAGATAACTACTCGAAGAACCATAGACTGTGCGTGAGAGAGGAGCCTTTTAGGTCCTCCAGTTCGGAGTCCTCATTTCAACTTTTTATTATCTCTGAATCCATACGGAATGCTCTTTTCACTAAATAGACTTCTAAACACTATTGTTTGGCAACCCTCTTCTCTGGTTTGCCAGCTTTAGGTGAAGAAGGAAAGAAGCCAGGATTTATGGTGCCAGGCAAGGTGCCAGGCTTCTTTCTATGTAACTGCATTTGTTATTTCAACAATCTGCAAGATTGACATACAGTATCCTCTGGTTTTGCATAGAAAATCAAAATACAGTGACTCACCCAAGATCATGTTAGTAAGAGCCTGACCGAGGATTTGATATCAAGTTTATATGATTCCAAAGAGTAATGATTTGGTGAACAGAAGTGACGTCCATCCTGAATGCATCTTTTGTGCCTTTAATTTGTCAGTATTGCCTCTCAGTCTTCGTACTTACAAATAGCTTTAATAACAATCTAAGTGTTTTTCTGTGTGCTCTTACTATATACCAGACCACTGTGCTCAGTGTTTCAAAGACATTCTCGTTTAATATTTTTTAAAGCTATGGAGCAAGTACTACTATTCTTACCACACATTGATAAGAAAGCTGGGGTGCAGATGGTGGACCCACACAGAAGCACAGGAGATGAGGCAGGAATGCAGGCAGCGTGTTGGAGAGCTTGTGCCCCTAACATCACCATTGCCTGCAGCTGGGTCCTCCCCAGCTCGTACTTTCCGTGATCAGCTTACCTGCTATGATCCCTGCAATTATTTCCAGAAAGCTTTATAACAAATTTGTGGGTCAAGCTAAAGTTGCAGTAGATTCCCTTGAGGCCACTGGGACACTGGGAGGCAGCTCCAGTGTCAGGCCTCCAGAATGATGGGGGCTGGCTGAGAGTGGCGCCCTCGTGCTCAGGTGGGGTGCACTGGAACTCACCTCTATCAGTCGTGCCCAAATCATGTCATGTCCTCCACCAGCAAGCCAGTTTCTCAAGTATAGGTACCATTTTATTCATATCCCCTGGGCTTATTGCCCAGGTTTGCTACCATTAGGAATGAAGGGAGTAGTGACTGGTTATATGAGGGAAAAGGTGCGAATTAACATTGCTTGGCTAAATATTGATATGTGTACACTGTGCCTCACAGGTTAGCAACTTTCATAGCCATCATCTTAGTTAATGTCTGTGTGAAATATAAGCTGTTATCCGTACTTCAGAGATGGGGAAACCAAGGCCCCTGGAGTTAAGAAACTTCACAATATTAGATAAACTAGTGAAAGGCAGAATCGAGAGGTCAGATTCAAAGCTGGTTCTGCCCAACCCAAGCCCATGCTATTTGAGCAAATGAGTACATTTATACTTTTACGTATCGGTACTCCGCCAGAGATCCCAAGTTTCCTCGAGACCCTCGTTGATTTCTGTCCTCTCTTTCCAGGGTCCTTTCCTTTGAATAGCACCTGCCTCCTGTTAGAAAGCCATAGAACAAGACAGGCCACTGGGAAGAAGGGGTGGGTCCTTCGGACGCCCCTGTCCTGTGCCTGGAGCTGCAGGGAGCATGTTGAGGCCAGGGCTGACTCAGAAGTCCTGACAATTCCCTTGAGTGCTGCAGAATTTTTAATGATTCCTTTAATTTAATGAGTTTTTAGTGCAATCCAAAGGTCACGGCCCATCTCAGTCATCTGGTGACCAGAGAGACGATGTGGAAGGAGCTAGAGGAGGACTGAGGGCTTCAGGCTGATCTTGCCAAGACCTGTCCATGACCTTAGTCCCAGTGTTTCAAAAATGAGGGGGGTTGGCCCAGATCACCTCTGAAGTCCTTCCCACCAACTCCTTCACTCACTTGCAGAAGGTCGCAGAAGGTGAAAACCCACATGCCAACGGGCGGGGGGGTGGGGGGGAGGGGGCGTGGAGCCTGCCGTGAGTGCAGTAACTTCGAAACTGGCTGGACAAGTTGTTTCTGAGTGCCCCACAACGCAGGCTCATTGATCACGTGAGTTCGGGACACACTCACTTAAAGCCAAGCAGATGTATTTACTGCTGGGCTTTACTTCTATTTTTCATATAGTGCTTGTTTTTTATTATAAAAGTAATACAGGGACTATAAAACAATACAAATAATACCTAAATCTATAAAGTAAAAATGCAAGTCTCCCTCAGCCCCCAATCCTGTTCCCCAGAGGCTGTCAGTCTTCATAATTTGGTATACATCCTTTTGAAATTTTTATATGTTTCATTATAGTATTTATTATAAAACATACACAAATAAAATTTGGGTATTTTTAATGGGCTATTACTCATGCTTAGAAATTTGATCTAATTGTATGCACCAACATGTCAGAAGAAACATTCAGAAGAGTATGTAGAAATTTATATCATCTTTTTTAAACAGGTGATTACTGTTCTTACATGCATTTAACTATCCCCCAAATGAAAGTTATTTTGGTTTTTCCCTCTTTTAATCCTTCAAGCATTCCAACATGTGGTGACTTTCCAGGTAGACAATATAGTATGAGTGTTTTCCAAGTAATTCTTTGATCAATGAAAATTTTTTTGGCCTAGTAATCTCAAGAATACCAATAATTCTTGAAGTAGGACTTAGAAACACTATTTTGCCTTTTAATTTTCACTTGAGCAGGGATTGCGTGCCTAACTGTAAAGACTTTCAGATAAAAAACAAAAAAGCTTCAGCAGTATCTTACTAGAGAAAGACACAGGGCAGCCAGGTTGGAAAGGTACCGAAGGTGTTAGGCCTGGGACAGCAGAGGGCAAATTCTGCCTCTTCAGTCACTGGGTCGCTGGTGGGAGTGGGCGTGAGAAGCAGCATTAGGAGGGAAAGCACACGAGGGGCATGGCCAAATGGAGTTTTACAGTACCTTCCATTGTCAAGATTTTTTCTAGATCTGTTCTTGACAGAGCTTTTTAATGCAGGTTAATGGCACGAGGTAGGGAAAAATAACAGATTTTCATTTCTGATCTTTGACATCATAATTTTTCCATGTTACTTAAATGACAAGTAAGAAATATGGCTGGAGTTTAGTTTCTATACAGTTTCCCAAGTACTTTTTGAGAAAAGAAAGGGAGTGAATCTTCACAGAGCAGGCACGAAGCTCGGAGCTGCCACTGGGACAGCTTTGCCATGGGCCGTTTGTGACCTCTCTTGTGTTGCGTTTCATTGCTTGTCATCATTACTGTGCTCAGCAGTGGTTCAGAAATGTGCATTTGTTTTCAAACAGGGAAGTGCTGAAATGCCCGGTTTGTAGTTCAGTTAGTCTGTTTTTGCTTAGTACCCAAATATGTCTTTCTGAAAGAGTCCGAAAGATCCAGCTGGCTGTTGGTCGGAAGGACTTCGCAGTGTATTCACGGACACTCTAAACAGCCTGAACCAGAAAGACAGGTCAAAGTAGGATTTAGGATTTATTCTGAGTACCACAGGGACATTTTGGAGGCCGTTAGACAAGAAATTAAGCAGTCTAATTGCCATTTTTATAGATGCACACTGGCTATTTTGTGGCGAGTGTAGAAGAGCAGGAGTGGAAGGGGGTTGGGGGCTATTCTTTGCAATCATCCCTTCAACTCCACAAATACCTGCTGAGTGTTAGATAGCGTGAGAGGCACCAGACAGTGAGAGGATAAATAAGGCAAGATCACTCCCGTCAGAAACTAAGAGACGCACAAGTGCTGGTGGAGGATAAAATCACTTAGGCCCCAAGTTTGTATTCAACTCCAATGGGCAGAATACTTCTCTTTAAACTTTTAATAGTGGATAGGGGAGCGGTTCTCAAATTCAGCATTACCAGGAAATGTCAGAAATGCTGACTGCTCTATCCTACCCTACCCCAGACATTCTTTCTGTGCCAGAGCCCCACAATTTGCATTTTAACAAGCATGCCCTCGATTCTGAGACCTGAGGTTCAAGGACCACCTTTAAGAAGTGCTGAGAAAGAAAAAGGGAAGAAGATGAGCCTCAGAATAGAATTATACACTTGTTATTAGTTATTTTAAAAGAGTTGGTGTATGCCCATTGGAAGAGAAGTATTCTAGCCTCACTTCTGGGCCAGGTGCATTAACAGTGCCTGAGTGGCTTAAAATATTATTCTTACAGCCCTAAAGCAGCCAACTTACACCCTAGAAATATTTCACATGTAGAAGGCCATCTTAGGTACCCTCTGCCAAGGTTGTTAATTATGAATTTTTTAAAGTCCTACTTAACATTTCCACTCAGTTTATAATAAAATTGGCTTCTGTTTGCCCACCTTGTAGTCCAAGGCTGCACGCAACGTACAATTCTCCCGGGGAGAGGCTCCTCGCCCCCTCCCCCACAAAACGCTATTTCTTGTTGGTTAAAAAGAAGCAAGTTGTCTCTCAAAATACTCCTTATCTAATCTGGTCCATCAGCAGCATTCTACAGAGGCTAACACTTCTTCCTAAAAACAAGTTTTTGCCACTTGAGAAAAGCTACGCACACTTGGTTTGCTTCCTACTTCTCTGGATATTTTTTCTCGGTCACCTTTATGAGTTTCTCTTCCTCTACCCAACTTTGATCTGCCTGCTTAGGAGTCTCCCTGTATACACAATAACGGTTCCTGTGGCCCAGACTTCCCCCCATGTGCCATTGATTCTCATATATCGAACACCACACCAACTCTCTCTTCTGAATCAGATGCAGAACTGTCTACTGGACATCCCAACCCACCCACATGCTCCACAAATAGGTCAACTCACTGTATCTAAAACTAACCTCCTAAAACCCTGTCTCAGTAACGTAAACCCCATCCATCAGCTTCCTGAGCCGTGATATTTCTAGTCTCTTCTAGTTTCTCCGTGGTTCTTACATCCCTTCACTTTTCTCTGTTGTCATTGCCTTACTTTGGCTTAGCTGTGTCAGCTCTAGATGATTGCAACAGTCTCCTAATTCTGTATTTAATTTCTCTAGACCAGGGATTGGCAAATTATAGCCAGTGGCTCTTGTACTTTTTAAAGGGTTATTAAGAGTGGCTTTTAAAGAGTTATTTAAAGACCCATTGAAATTGAGCCCAGAGATGTTAAGTCAACTTACTCAAGGTTTCACACTTAGTAGGTGTTATACCTGGGATTTGAAGCCAGGTTCAGCGTTATTAAAAGAATAAATTTAAAATTTTTAAAAACAGACAAACAAAAAGTAGAATATATAATAGAGACCACCATAGGTGGCCCTCAAAGCCTAAAATATTTATAATCTGTCCTGTTATAGAAAAGATTTACTGATTCCTGCTCTAGATCATTTGACATCTACTGCAAAAGCGTATTTCTAGAAAAACAGTCCATGGAATAGTCATGCTTAAAATTCTTTTAATGGCCTGCCATCACACGAGGATAAGTTCCAACTGCCTTAGAATGATACAGAACACCTGACATCTGCCTGCCTCTGTCACTTCATATCTCGCCATGCCCCTACCTCACCCCACTGAGCTCTGCCCTTCAGTAGTACCCAATTACTTGCTGTTTACAAATTTGCCTGGAGTCTTCTGACCCACTTTGTCTGCCTAATTCTACCCTTCCTTACAGGAAGGTGAGTCAGATGACCCTCTCCACCACCTACATAGTATCCTGAGCGTAGTACTCTATCTCAGCCCTGTGTATTACAATTAGCTAGATGTTTTTCCACATTATCATCTGCATTATGTTAATCTTCCTCAAGGACAGTTTAAGAAAGTCTCATTTTATCTACAATTCCAAGAACATAATAGACACCCAACATATGTACAGTAATGAATAGAGGAACAGACAAATGATGGATCCCTGTACTGAGGAGGGAGGTTTCCTAATTGCTGGAGAATATAGTTTGCATCGTTTTGCATAATTTGCATTTCTAGTATTCAACATGCAATTGTGGCAGAGTTCCAGAGTGGTCCCCACTCCCAACTCAACCTCTCTGCCTGGCCCAAGTGTTCTCCTCTAGTGAAGGGTCAGGAAACTGAGGATCTGTGGCTCGCATCTATACAATTTGAAAAGCACTCCATTGGGGTGAATAAGTGCAGAGAGTAAATACCTGAGGGCATCCTTTCTCCCATAACATTCAGGCCAATGGAGAAGTCATTATAATCATCGCTAACATTTAGTGGGCCCTTGCTTTGAGTTAGGCACTGTCCTAATTTTTTTACAGGTGTTCATGTATTCTTACAATAACCCTTTGAGGTTCCTATACCAATTTTACAAATGTCGAAATTGAAGCAAGTGGTGGTTGCTGTGGGGAGTGGGGTATGAGGGGACTAAATGCTAATGGAAAAAATACTACAATAAAGATTAAATTTTAAAAGAGAAATAAAAGCACAGAGCTGCTAGGTTCACTTCATAAGTAGTAGCATAAGTAGTAGAGTTGGGATTTGAACCCAAAGCAGTGTGGCTCTAAGGACTATTTCTTTTTATTGATTTTAACCTCCGTTGAATACATG
>PVKM010023057.1:0-21396 GCA_004027735.1 Carollia perspicillata | reverse complement strand
TCATATTTTTTAAAAAATATTTATTTATTTATTTATTTATTTATTTATGTATGTATGTATGTGTGTATGTATTTTCGAGAAAGGGGGAAGGAGGGACAAAGAGAGGGAGACATAGATATGTGGTTGCCTCTTGTGTACCCCCAACCAAGGAGCTGGCCTGTAACCCAGGCATGTGTCCTGACCGGGAACTGAACCGGTGACCCTTTGGTTTGCCACCCAGCGCTCCATCCACTGAGCCACACCACCCAGGGCAAACCACATTTTTTTAATGTAGAACTTTTTAAATGTAGGTGTAGCTTGGTAAATTCACAAACATCTCTTTGCTGTTCAGAAATCATCACTTTCTGCCACTCAAGTGGCTCAAAAATTCCCTTCGAAGTTGACCAGGTACTCAGTCAAGTGACCTTCAACAGTGCCCGCTCAGCCCAGCCTCAGCAGCCCACGGCTGGTGGTGAAGACGGCCAGAGCACAACGGAAGGGTCAGCGCGGGAAGCACCAGCCTTTTGAGCGCTATAGGAGCACCAAGCACCAGGGGAGGAAAACTCCAAAGACACACCTCACACTTCACCCTTCACGGGGCAGGCCACCCCTGATGTGACTCCAGGATGAACCAGAAGTAAAATTCAGGGCAGATTACTTAACCTCTCTGTGGCTCAGTTTCCTCACTCTTAAAAAGAGGGGAATAGTGTTGTCACATAAGGTTGTAAGTAAGAAATATATTTATTATAAAAATATATAAATAAGGTTCTCACCCAAAGCTAGCTTCATCCACCCATCGTCCCCTTGGCCCAGTGGCCCTTGCAATATACTTCTGACAGCATGTTAATTATCATAAGGATATGCGTAAGCAGTAAATATTTGATAGATATCAACCTTCCTTTCCTTCCTGAAGTACCTCTTTCACTCTGTGATCAACAATAGAGGTCTTTGATCCTAGAGAGAAACACTCTCTCAACTCTATTTAAACCACCTGTCTGAAGGACATACCTGCAGCAAATCCCGAGAGATCGAGTTTTATAAGAGGGGCTGCTGCTAACTCACGGGTTGAAGTTGCCCTAAGTGGGCTTTCCTGTGCTCAGCTGCCACGGCTGTCTCGGTGTGAGAGAGCATGGAGGTCCACGCTCATTTTTCAGTCTTTAAAGTTATGGGTTCAGCACCATAATTCCCCACAACTTTCTATGCTTCCTCCTTACTGCAAGCACCCATCTAAATTGGGGGCTGCTCGGACAATACTGATTTCTGAATTTAAACATGAACTACACAGCTAATTGGCGGTGATATCCAAGCAGAAGACCTTTGATCCTAGAACCACAGACTCACCCCCAAGGAGCAAGCGGTTGTGCCATTTTGGGAACAACAAATGGCAAATCTTTGTGGGGCTTTGAACACCATTCGCTCACCAGGTATGACAGCACAACCGAACTCTTCGTGTACCAGGAGCATTTATTTTACCAACATCACACTTCAAGAACACGGTCACCAGATTCCTCTCTGTCAAATCTGTGTGTATTCTTTCTTAGTTGTAGGCACTGATCAAACTGGCTCGTTTGGGCAACAAAGCCATCTGGGAAAGCGGTAAGAACCAAATTACCACGCAGGTATTGATAAATTTGAGAATGAGATTTAACTTCATGGTCCTTCTCCCACACACCAAACAAGTCATTGCATCCCTTCGAAAAACTGGCAGATGTACCACCTCTCATTAAACTGTACACTCCTTGGTGAGGGATTTTAGCTTCTCTGTAGACCCTTGAGATTTGCACATAGGCACTCGGTAGGTATTTTTCTTAACAACAACTGCATCTCCTCCCACGGGAAATCTGAAAGTGTCTTCAGGCGCTGTATAACTGAATGAAGGTCACTCTTTCACCATACTGCCACGAAGACTATGTATTTGAAATCTACCACAAGCAGAACATATGAGAAAGTAGTGTGGAGGGAGGCAGGAAAATGGAAAAATGGAGAAAAGAAGGAAATTTTCATTTTATTCTTCAATTGATGTAATGAACAAATATTGCAGAGGGGCCCTGATGATGCTAATGAGCTATAAACAAATACTGTGTTGTTTTTGCTTTTTTAAAAACCTTTTTGTGCCCTGGCTGGTGTAGCTCAGTGGATTGAGCACGGGCCTGTGAACCAAAGGATCACGGTTCGATTCCCAGTCAGGGCACATGCCTGGGTTGCAGGCCAGGTCCCTAGTAGGGGACACATGAGAGGCAACCACACATTGATGTTTCTCTCCCACTCTTTCTCCTTCCCTTCCCCTCTATCTAAAAATAAATAAATAAAATATTTTTTTTAAAAAAACCTTTTTGTCAGTGTGTTCTTATTCTTCCATTTTTAAGTCCTTCTAACTCGGGTCAACCTGAGTTTTTCCTGTGTCATTAATTGTAACAAAATGAAAAAACACATCCTTCTAGAGAGAGGAAAAGAAGTTCAGCAGGTCCATCATCTGTGATGAAAAATACATGAAGAATGGCAAAATCAGTATCTTTCCTTCTTTTTCACCTTTCAAGTAAATCAGCAACTATCAGCTGAATCGTTCTCATGGATTTTAAAAAGTGCTGCTTAGTTTCTTTCTTTCTTTTTCTTTTAAACAGGTGATAAGACAGACTTCATCCAGGACCATCCCGACGGGTATGGGATGGTCCTGCACCCCTGAGTGGGGTTTTACAGGGGTGGGGGGGAGGTGGATTCACTGCTGAACACGCCGAGGGCACCTGGGAAGTTACAGCACAGGTGACAGGAGATCAGTGACAGGAGATCCCTGAGGAAACCCCAGGGTGGCAGTCTTAGTGGGCGTTTCCCTAGAGTCATTTCTGCAGCAAGTGTGTTCTCAGTGCCGAATTTCTGTCGTTGGAAAAATGATCCCCTCTCCTCATGAGGATCACATTTGGGAGCAGGAGAGAACAGTAATGCAGGAATAAACCCTGTAGGACACTGAGAAAAGTGATGGGGAAGAAACACAGAGCATGAGAAATGGGCTGGGGGGCTGGGGGGTTGGGAGCCTGGGAGGGAGCTTTCAACTCCAAAGCCAGCTGCCGAGGACAAGGCATCTGAGCAAAGACTTGCAGCAGAGGCTGACCTAAGGACCAATGATGCTCGAGAGACAGGCAGCCGAGGCAAAGAGCACAGGAAGGAAACCTGGGTACCTGCCATGGCTGGCATTTCGTTCTATGGCCACATGTGTTTGAAAGAGCAGCCAGCAAGTACAAGCCTTAGCTGGGTGGCCATGTGCCCCACAATTTGGGAACCTGTTTCATCAGGCCAGGTATGGGCTCCAAAGAGGACAGGTCCAAGAAGAAAAGCTGTGGAAACACAGTGTAGTTGATTTGGGGGCTCAGGGGGAGCTTTGCTTGCAAACTTGCCAGAGCAAGTGGTTAGGAGTCCATGCTCCCTGAAGTGACTGTCCTGTCCAACAGCTTGTGCAGAACATTAGTGCTCAGGCCACCAAACACAGGGAAGTCTTGGACAGAAAGGAGTCTGGGCCCTAAAGGATGATGAAGAGTCCACAGGCCCAGGTGGGGCCCCCTGCTGAGTATGCCCAGGTGTGGGGTGGTGAGGGACAGACACTGCTCATTCCTGGAACTGTCACTTCCTATGGGGTCAGAGGTCTAACAGGGCCTGTGTGTCCTGCTATGGATTTCTGACTTGATCCCAAGGGTGCTGGGGCCACAGGAAGGGATCTAAACAAGGGAAATACATGTCATCCTTGCTAAGGTGCCACCAACATCTATGTGACAGAGACTCTCAGTCAGGACTCCACCATGCCCCCTGAAATTCCCTAGGTCTATGAATTCCTTCAGGCAGTTTCCAGATGGAGAAAGGCAGCCATGGGTCCTGAGCCTGCAGAGCAGAGGGCCCTGCCATTCAGGGGCGAAGCCCAGCTTATATGTCTCGTTTCTTGGAATCAGCCCACAGTAGAGGCAGGCAGCCTCACTCCATTCCACAGGTGAGTGAGGACAGGAATTTCGAGGGGTCACGTGCTTTGCTCAGGGTGCTAAGCAAGCGGGGAGTCGGGCCTCAGGGGCTCTGGTTCCACAGCAGGTAATGTCAGACACGCCCACACACTCTCTGTGCTCTCATCAGAAATGTGATTCAGGAGGACCTACCAGGCTGACCGCTCGGCTCAGCTCGGCGGGATGCCCTCCCCGCAGGGTGTCCTCAGATCTCTGCTTGGATTCTAAACGAATGATTTTATACTGAGTTCAAAATGAAAGTTATTGAGAGCCTTCGTGTATTTCTTCTTCTCACAACTCCACAAAACACAGTTTTTGCTTTTACAGACGAGGACGCAGGTTCAGAGAAGCTCGACAGCCACCTAAGGTCACAGAAAGTAAAAGCAGAGCCAGGATTTACGTCCTGATTATTCAATTCTAAAATCCAGGCTCTTCCCACTGAAACACACACCCGAGAGGCTGTTTGCAGGGAGTGCAAGTCGTGCCGATTTACTGATGTGCAATTCCAGCCCTCACACCGCGGCTGTCATCAGCTCTGACGCCAGGGTAGACGTGTAACAGGAACGCACAGCCAGGACGCAGGGTGGCGGTGACTTCTGCCAAAGCAGAAGGGACATTTGAGGAGTTGGTGAGAAGGAAAGCACAGAGTAAGCAAGTTTAAACGACTTTTCGAGAAAACTGCTGAGACGAGAAGGAAAGAAATTGGCTAGAAACTTAAAGGTGACCAAGGTTTGTGGGAGACAATAAGTTGAACCAGTTTGAAAACCAGAATATGGCCATTAAAACACCAAATATCTAGTACTCTTGGTCAGAGTTTCTTGACAGCAAAACCAGTATCACCTACAGAGGCTTTTGAAATAGAGAATGTTCTAGAAATGGTTGACATGAAGAACACACACACACACACGAAGAACAAACTTCAAATGTCCTGACAGTTTTCTGCCCGACTGCATAACCACCTATCTGAAAAGGGAGAGAAAAAGACTTTGTGTAGATGAGTTTGAACTGCCTGATGGGCAACTCACCACGTCTTCTGGGTGAGATGAGGCCCAGCCTGGTGCGGAATGATATTCACACCCTTGGCATTAGGCAAGTTTCCTTCACAAACCAATATAACAATAATTTTTAAAATCCTGCTATATACCTTCCTACAGAATCCTCCACACATCTAGAAATGCTTTTCCACAGTGGCGGCAGGGGGAGGCGGGAGTTGGAGGATGAATGAAAGCGTCTTACCCAGGAGGCTGTGTAGAAAGGGGTGAGTAAGCACACACCTGTGTATTCAGGTGCTGGGGTGGGGGCTGGGCGTGGGGGCCAACCACAGAATTATCTGAGGTATTTTGCAGAAACTAAAGCAGAGAATTTTAGAGATGGTTGGGGAGAGGATAGGAAGACAGGCCACTGTCTCCCTCCCAATTGTTAACACATCAGAATGTATCCAAAGCATTTTTAACATATAAAAGTGGCAGATTTTACTATTAGAAAATAAAACGAACCTTGGGAGGAAGGGTAGAAGCCACAAACACAAAATTTTAGTAGGCACAAAATATTTATTGAGCGTCTTGGTGCCAATGATTTTCGTAGGAGCTGGGGTACAGCTGTGGGCAAGGAAAATTAATTAGCAGCTCCCAGGAACCAGCCTTCTACTGGGGGATACAAATAATAACATTTAATGTCAGTGCTATAAATATCTCTACAAAAATGAGTCAGGTCAATTCAGATACTGGAAAGAGCCATGTGAATGGTCAAGAGGCTCACGTACCACACAGCGCATTCACTGGGCTGGGTTGCGGAAGGCCTTTCCAGGTAGGGGACATGGGAGTGGGGACTTGAGCGTTGAAAAGGAGGTGGTTATCTGAAGACCGGGGGGGAAGAGTGTTTCAGCAGAACAGAAGTGAAAAGGCCCTGAGACAGCTCAGCAGGACCGAGGGACAGAAAACAGCCCAGTGTGGCTGGAGCCCAGCCAGTCTGGGGGCAGGAGAAAGGAGCTGAAGTTACACAATGAGCAAGATCACCAAGCATCTTTCAAGCCACGTTAAAGAGCTGGGTGATTTTTCTTTTTTTCTTACTTTGTTCTGTATCACCAGTCTATTATAAAAGGAACAGCCAAAAGCAAGAGATGCACAGGGCAAGGGGTGGGAAGAGGGTACAGAGTTTCCACGCCCCTCTAGGCTCACCACTCTCCCCAAATCTTCATGTGTTCATGAACCTTGAAGCCACCACAGGGCTTTGTGCAGGCGAACCACAGAACCTGATTTACGTTTGGAAAGGATCCCCTGGCTGCCTTGTGTAGTGGGGCTGGATGGGGCAAAAGCAGACCAGGCACGAGAAAGTACCCCAGCTGACCCAGGGCAGGCAGGTTTGGACAAAGGTTGTGGCAGGAGCGGTAAGAACTGTTGGAGACAGAGGGGCTAAGGCTCATTGACAAATCTGGTGTGGAGGTCTGTACTGAAACGAACAGTGTCCCCGAACTTCAGCTCCTCTCAGAACCTGTCTGTCGATGTTTCCTTATTGGGAAACAGGCCCTTTGCAAATGTAATCAAGGTAAGATGTCAAACTAGATTAGGGTGGGTCCTGAATCCAATGATTTGTTATAAAAATGTGGTTATAAGAAGAGGGGAATTTGGATGCAGAAACAGTGGGAGGGAAAAGGCCTTTTGATGAGAGGCAAAGAGTTGGGGTCTGAGGTCTTAGGTGAGTTCAGGCAGCCCGATTCTGAGGGTCTCTCCGGACAAGGGCTCCACTCCGTCCCTGTTCAGTTACTGTGTGGGTCACTCCATACCCTGTGTCTCTCTCTGGTCACACCACCAGAACTCGCCAGGCTGGCTTCTGCTTTTCGTCTCGTGCCCCAGAGGCCAGCAGCAGAGAGGTGGAGGGTCAGAACGCAGGTGTTCACATCCTCGGCTGCTCTGTAGCCTTTCATTTTAAATCCTGTCCCTGCTTTGAGACTTACAGGAAGTGCAGTGAGGAGAACATCCCTGCTATCCAATCGTGTCCTGAAGTGTGCAGTTTAGAGACCCCCCAAGATTTCAGACGGACTCTGAGCAGCTCGCTGTATAACTACTCCAGGAAATTAACAGAGCTGGCTAATCAATGATTGGCCCCTGGTTCTTTACACCAGCAGCTTGGCATCCATCCCCTCAACCTCTGAGGGCAAGGTCAGACAACTCAGAGTGTTGATAACAGCACAATATGGCAACGCAATGCACGCTGCCGGGACCATTCCATTTCTTCACTCTCAGCACACCTCGCCATGCCACCTGTGATGTGAAGACTGCAGTCACCTCATGAGGGAGATCAAGAGACACCTTCCCTTCAAAATCTCTGCAATTCCGTCCGCCCTCTCTTCCTTCACACCTGGAGAGAGCAGCAAAAGGTGGTAGAAGAAATAATGGAGGTGGGATTGTTTAAAGGGCTTATATCACTGAATGACCTTGGAAAAGTCCCTTCATCTCACAGAATCTCAGTTCCTCTTTGGTAACAAGAGATGCTTATCTAGATGCCTCTAAAGTTCCTTCCTCGTGTCTCCTTAGACAAAGCTCAGGTCTTCCACTGCAGGCCTGATACCCTCCTTCCCCTGGTGTCATCCATCACCTGACCCTGTGCCTTCCCGCACCCCTCCTCTGGCACCTGAATCTCCACGGACCCCCTCCCTTACAAGGGCCTTTCCTCAACATTGCCACTCCCTCACAGGTGACAATGGAAGTTGTGCCTTTCTTGCTCAACATACTCTAGGAATCCTTTGAGTATTTGTCAGTAGGCAAGAGCTCTCTCTCATCAGGAGGAATGAAGGGTCACTTTGCCCAGTGGTCCTGGTGCTTCTTGGGGTGGTTGGGCAACACCAATTCCATACATCTGATTGCATCCATGCATTTCCGTAAGGCCCCCAAGTGCAAACAGATCACAACCCAGTGTCTTTTCTTTAAGTTTCAGTGACACTGAGATGCATCATGTGGACTCATTATGGCACAGACAAAATCAGCTCAGGCTGTAGGAAAAGACGGTGGGGGCTGTTAAGAGTCAAATCACCAGAAGCAAAGGGGAGTCTGCACTGGTTCCCCAGAGTAAGTCCCAGGGCTTAGGGAAAGTGGGATCCAGTGGTCTAGTCAAGTTAGCAGAGATCTGCACCAGCCCCAGGGATGGCTGTCACGAGAGCAGTCTTCACAGGGGCATTTCTGTGGGTTGGCCAAAGCTTCCGCACTAGCAGCAGAGGCACTGAGGACCAGCATGTGAGGTTCGATCTAGTTAGGACATGGCATCTGGCCTAGAGGAGCAAGGGCAGGAGAAACAGCCCTGGGAATTCTTGGACATGCTTCCAAGGACTTCTTTGAAAGATGGCCTTTCCAATGACGATCCATATTGGAAGCATGATGGGGGAAGCAGTTCTCCAATTATTGCAATTCAAGTTTCAGAAGACTTGGGCCCTACTCTGAGGTCCCATGCCTAAAACATTGGGCTTGGTTTACATTTCCCTTCATGCAAAGGATCTTACACTCAGTTAATCTGTTCAATTGTTTTTACTTTTTTAAATTCAAGATTGTTTATTCACTTTATCATTTGTGGATAAACATACCAACATAGACTGTTCCTTTTATTGGAAGACTCTGGTATTTCCTGCATCAGGAGGTTCCTGAACCTCCCTGCCTTGGAATTTACCACACATCTCCTCCCGTCCCGCCCTCCTCAGGGTCTGAACCACAAGACTTGAGGTATTGTTAAAGTACACTCAGCTTAGTAACTGGGGACTGAGAAGAGAGGCTTGTACACACTTGTGGAAGCTTCGGTCCCAGGAAAATGCCCTGCACATGGGGCCCCATCCTTGGGACCCCCCTGGCCCTGGCTAGGGATTGGCTCCGCCTATTTTAATGTGTCTCTGAAAAATATTTCAGACAAAGTCTCTTTGTACCATTTCAACATAAGATGGCTGCTCAATGGCCAAAGATGAAACTTTCAAATAGTCTACTAACAATTCTTAAAATGTGTTTCAGAGCTTCAGTTATTCTTTGTCCTACCCAGGCACCTTCATGTCATCTACAAAGGACTTTGTTCCCATATAGAACTTCATCTTTCTTCCCTCCAGAATCCATGTTTTGCTGATCAAGCCAACACTTACTAACTGATGTGCAGCTGCCAGAAGGCACCAGAAGCTCCCAAGAATTCCCTTCCCTAAGACTGTGTTACTGTCACTATTCATTGGGGTTGCTGGAGAAAGTCTTTTTTAAAAACCACAAATTCTGAAATCTTTTTCTATTTAATTTCCCAAAAAATGATTCAATAGTCTAGAAATGATCCAACAGTCTACCAGATACTTAAACAAAATTGTTTTCTACCAAACTGAGCCAAAGTATTTGGTTAATATAAATATGAATTTATGCACCATATCAATTCTTAACCTTTATGAAGGTTGACTTCTTTCCTTCACCAAAGTTTGCCCAAATTTAAGAGCAGAGACCTTAATTCACACAGTGTGGTATGAAGTCATGTTGGTTAGAAAAATAGTTTTCCAAAAGTAAACTAACTTCTTGGACTTGAGGTTCTACTGAAAGACTGTCAAGTACACTGAGCCTGTGGAGTAACGTGCGGGGTGCTGAGGAAATGCCCTGTCTTGGAAAAATGAAGACACCCCTTGTGTGCCTCTCCCAAGTTCGAGCCAGCAACTCTGTCTTACTCTTCAGAGATAGGAGGCCTCTGGGTTAAAAGGCCGAGGAAATATATTACAGTGAAAGCATCATTCTAAGAGTTAAAACATTATAATTGTTATTATTTATACCTAGTACTCATTCAGTGCTTATTTTTACCAGGGACTAAACTTATTTAACCTTTACAACAATCTTGTAAGTTGAGCTATCCTCATTTTATAAAAAATAATAATGATAAAACAGCAATCACTTACATAATATTTATTAGATGCAGGCACTGTTCTAAGCACTTTACACATATTTCCTTAGTTACCCCCCTAAATAACCTCATGAAGTAGCAGAGTTTTTGTACTGCATGATGTCCCCAGGCACTATTCACATCAACTGCAGATGCAGCCAAAGCAGTCGTAGGTTCCAACTTCCCATTTTATGAGAATTCTAGAGTGAGCAAACACCTCCTGGTGCAGTTGGCCAGCGTAGCTCTCCGATCACACAGCACTGTATGCTGGGACACACATCACATCTACACCTTCCTCAGGTCGGAAAAAAAAAGCAGCATGTAATCTAAGCACAGGACTTGATGCACACTCATACACACGGAAACTGGGGTCCCACGCAAGCCATTTAATTGCATGTTTCTTTTGTAGCTGGACCACATACTGCACAAAATTTGCTTTGCCTAATTTAAAATAAAGACATTTTAAATTAGTAAGTTTGGGGGTCAACAGAGATGCATTTAATTTTGTAACAGCAGCTTGTGTGCCTATCTATTTCATTTTTGCACATTCTTCCAATATATTCATACCTGTATTAAACTGAAATGGTTCAAGTGCACATTTTCTGTTATAAACACGACTGATTACATGTAGAAGACTAAGCTGGGGAAGGGTTCCTTCCTGTATGCTGAGCTGGAGGGTTCAAAAGCTAAAAAGCATTTCTCAGATTCTCCTGCAACCCAGGTTTTGAATGCAAATTAGAGCTTCTCCTTGGGGCCTGGAAGGTGGAAGGGAGATGAAGGCCATTGCTACTGCAGCAGCCACTTCTGCTGGCAAGCGTGGCCATGACCTTGCAGTGTCCTGCTCACAGAGGCAGGGAAGCAGATATCTTCTTAGGGCAGCATTTTCTGTAACAATCTCCCACGTGCTCCCCATCCAAGGACAGCCAAGGTGACAGCCCCCCAGTGGGTCAGTTCTACATGATATCTCAGAGGTGATTCCTGAAAACCCAGCCTCAAGCCTATGCTCCCAAGTCCCCATGATAAATCTCTTCCCAAGTAAAATAGCTAACGTGTTCCTCATGACCAAGCTTTCATAGATAGCAGAGAGCAAGTGTCTGGTACCAAATGTCCAGGAATTGGCCCATGATGCTCAATGTTGCAATTGGAAACAAGGAGCTACCTTTCCCATCAAATGTTGGAGTCCGGTAAGGGAAACAGCCCCTGAGAAAGTTCAAATAGCATGTTCTACACTCAGAGACACTGCACCTGAAGGCTCTCCAGTTTTGCTGTGCTGAAGCCTGCCTTCTAATAAGCCTGCACAATTTCTATGTAAATACTCATACTGACCACAACTGCTTCCCACCTCTGCCCTCCACTAAGGGAGAAAGAGAAGAAGAGAGGGAGGGAGGAAGGAACTTTAGTAGAGGCAAGGAGACTTCACACAGAAGCTTCTCTCTCACCCTGAGGACAGTCCTGGGTGAAGCAGGCCCTCTTACCACATGTTGAGAAGACAGTGAGCCTGTGACAGTTTTAAAAAGCCTGCCTCTGCCTATGTTTGCCCAGCGAAACCTGAGCTCTCATTTCAATGAAAACCAAACCACTGCAAAGGATCCTTCTGTAGATTCAGAGTAAAAGGCTGACTAACAAAATAATTTAAAGAAAAGATGATAATGCATATAGGACTAACATATGGGCAATGAGTTCATTGGTGCCAGTAAAATTCAGTAATATTTTCACTACAAGGATTTAAAGTATCAAATCATTTGCACACAATTCATCCACAGGAATCTTTGCATACAAGGTGGAGAGGCTACAGTTGGCACAAAGCAGTATTTATCTTTTGTCTAAGAGGTCCTCACCAGCTGTATAATGTTCAGTAAGCTCAACCAATATTCTAAAAGCCTATGACAGTAAACAGTACATCCTCCTGAGGTGACACATTTTTGCCTCTGGCTTCTGCAGATTCTAAGACCCAGCTCTTACACTGAGGTCTAAGGGTGAGGATTTAATAGCATCCCAACCATACAGTGAGGTCATTCATTAGAGCTTATTCCCTAACATCGTCCCAGAGAAAAGACTGTTTTCTCTCAGACCACAACCCAGGAAATGCTCTCTGATGAGGAAAATAAAACCAAATCAGCAGAGCAATTCTGTCACCAGAAAGGTAATTTTTAGTTTATAGGAACTTGCCTTTGTACCAGAAACGCCACTAGTTCTACACTTTACTAACTTAGTCTCTTCTTGTAAGGTGCAGTGGGCAATTTGGCAATGACCCCAAGATGGAATTTGAGTTGAGTCCCCGAACCACCTGAGACTGATCACGTGACAAAGCTGCAGTGATCACAGTGGACAACTGGCACGCACCAACGCTCTCTCCATTGCATGAAATACACTTCAAAAGCCATAGAGGATTCCTTCAGCATGATGAATTAATCAACTCTAGTCGAAGCTAGATATTGTAAGAACTTTTAAAGAAAATACATGCAATCAAAAGCTCCATTATTATCCACCTTCAAAACCACAGTCTTTGACATTCGGTTCCAGATACTGTGGCCTAGATGATGCTAGAAAGTTTCCTTCCGAGTTCTAACTAGGATTTTCCTTATCATAAGACCCCTGGGTAAGAGTTCAAAAAGAACTCACCTAACTTGTACTAATTTTTGCTCTAGAGGGAAGAGTTCAAAGTTACAAGGCACTTATAAAACTCTCTAAGCCCTGCTCTTAGCGTGAGGGCTTAGAGAGTTTTATAGAGTCACTAATAAAATACATTTTTCTCTGAAGGTAAAAGTAATAATACAGGGATAAAATGGCCAAGCCAACAAAAGAACAGAAACAAAAATAAAGTACCTACATTTTTAACAGGTTATTAAGGCACAATTTACATACCATCAAATTCACCCATTTTATGTTTATAATTCACTAGTACGTAGTTAATTTCTAGGGCTGTGCAACTCTAGGCACAATCCCATTACAGAAATTCCCATCGCCCCCAAATAACCTTAGTGCCAATCTGCAGTCATTCCCTGTTCCCAACCCCAAGCCAGGCAACCGTGGGTCTGTTAGCTGTCTTTATAGATTTGCTTTTTCTAGACATTACATAAAAATGAAATCATACTGTGTCGGATCTCTTACATTTGGCTTTTTCGCTTCGCACAGGAGTCCTCAAACTACCTGCTGCCTGTTTTTGTAAATAAAGTTTTATTGGAACACAATCACTTACATATTGTGCATTGCTGCTTTAGCACTGTGAGGTGGCTTGGGGTTGGGAACAGGGAATCACTGCAGATTGGCACTAAGGTTATTTTGGGGGTGATGGAAATTTCTGTAATGGGATTGTGCCTAGAGTTGCACAGCCCTAGAAATTAACTACGTACTAGTGAATTATAAACATAAAATGGGTGAATTTGATGGTATGTAAAGTGTGTCTTAATAACCTGTTAAAAATGAAGTTGCCAGAGACCATATGGTCCACAAGCCTAAAATATTCACCATCTCACCTTCTAAAAAAACACTGCCAACTCTGGCTTTGTATACAATTTTTGAAGTTCACTCATGTTGTAGCATTACCAATCATTCATTCCTTTTTATTGCAGGATAATATTTTATTGTATCACATTTGTTTATCCATTTACTTGTCAATGGACACTTGGATTGTTTCTTATTTGGAGTTATTATGAATAATGCTGCTATAAAAATTCATGTATGAGTCTTTGTATGAACATATGGCTTCATTTCTCTTGCTTGGTTCCTGGGATCCTATGATGAGCTTATGTTGAACATTATATAACATGTTCTATTTACATATCTAGCAGCAATGTATGAAGGTTCTTGTTTCTCCACATTCTTACTGCCACTTGCTATTTTCTGTCAAATTATTACAGCTATTCGAATTAGTGTGAAGTAACATCTCATTACGATTTTAATTTGTATTCCCCCTAGTGACTCATCTTTTCATATCTTTTTAACCATTTGTTTATCTATTCAAATCTTACACCTAGGTTCACTTCTTATTGAGTTGCAAGAGTTCTGTATACAATCTGGATAGAAGTCCTTTGTCCAATATATGATTTGTAAATATTTTTCCTAGTTCTCCATGGGTTGTCTTTCCGATTTCCTGATGGTGATCCTTGAAGTACAAAAGTTTTCAATTTTGATAAAATCCAACTTATCATTTTTTCATTTGTGGATCTTGCTTTTGATGCTGTTCCCAACCCAATGCACTAAGATTTCTCCTATGTTTCTTATTGAAGTTCATAATTTTAGCCCTTACATTGAGGATTAAGTTAATCTTTTTTTTTGTAGCCAGCCAGTTGCTCCAGCACCATTTGTTGAAAAGACTATCCTTTTTTTTCCTATTGAATTGCCTTGGTGCCTTTATAGAAAATCAATGGACCATAAATGTAAGTATTTATTTCTAGATTCTTACTTCTGTTCTATTGATACATATATCTCTTTGTTCCATTGATTTAACATTACTTTTCAAGATCCCTCTGACTATGAAAAAGAAAAAACAGTGTGTCCAGTACTGCAGCATAAATTAATAAAGTATTGTAATCATTATGCATAAAAATTAATCGGGACTAAATAAATTATGAATTGAATAGAACTACATTGGAAACTATACTGGAACATACCGGGTCTGTCCAGAAAAAGTCCAGCCATTGTTAAGATAACAAGAACAGTTCACATGACATTGATATAACCTGGCAGCCAAGGAGAGTGGACTAGAATGTGCATGTGTGATCAATGACGGCTTTACTGTACTCGTCAGTTGGGGCAGTAGATGACATTGAGTGAGCATGTGTACTGTGTAACCATCACATTCAAAATGACTGAGTGAGTATGGCAATGACTCTGCATCAAATTTGCATTAAGCTTGAATATTCCTCTCCAGAAACTATTTGGATGGCTCAGAAGGCTGCAGCTATGGACAACTGGTGATGGGCAACTGGCGATGGGTGATCACAGTAACATGCCTGCTCATGCATCACATCTTGTGCAGAGTTTCTTGGCAAAACACCAAATCACCCAGGTAACTCAGCCCCCATACAACCCAGATTTGGCACCCTGCAACCTCTGGCTTTTCCCAAAACTAAAATCACTTTTGAAAGGGAAGAAATATCACACTGTTAATGAGATTCAGGAAAATACAATGGGGCAGCTGATGGCAACTGGGAGAACTATATGAGGTCCCAAGGTGTCCACTTTGAAGGGGACTGAGGTGTCATTGTCCTATGTACAATGTTTCTTGCACTTTGTATCTTCTTCAGTAAATGCCTCTATTTTTCAGAGTGCATGGCTGGATACTTTTTGGACAGGCCACAGCATATATGCTATCATAGCATCAGTACGGCTGAGTCCGACCCTGAATATGGCCTTATGACAAGCATCTGTGGGGATGTCGGTCCCAGCAGCTGGACCTGTGATACACTAGCATGACTGGGGCAGTGTCAGGAGAAGCCTCAAGGAGCCCCTTCATAACAAAATGCCAGAACTGACCACAGTAGGTGAAATAAAGCTCGTGGGAGATATTCGGTCATGTTGGCAATGTTCTCCTTGATCCCAGACTTCCTGCCTTTCTATTCTCAGACCTCTCTATAGCCAACAGAACCACTTCTTTCTGGCCCTGGTCAACCTGACAGTAAGAAGGTGTCAAGAGGCAGGAAGCTGGGCTTGATTCATTTATTACCATGAAACGCATACAAATCTGCCTTCAGGTAGCACCATTCCTTCTGGTTATCATTGTGCTAAAAAAATTTTAGTAGACACGATTATTCCTTTTTTAGTTAGGAGAAAACTGAAGTCCAAAGGAGCTAGTGAGTGACTTAACCTGGAGCTTGAGGCTGTAGGCAACAGGCAATCGGAGTACTGCCAGTCCCTCCAGCCACTAAGAAGTACATAGAGCCAGTGCACGGAAGCAAAACCATGTCAGACAACCTCGTGTTTCATAATGGCAATAAGTTGCACAAGATATGTTCACTGAGCTAGGTGACACTTCAGGATACTAGGTTGCAGGCTTAATTTTTATTATTAAGATATCCATTTCCTATGGACCAAAACCTTAATCTCCCTTAGACTGGGTCCCGACGGAGCCCAAGTGATGTCACAATAGTGCTAGGGGTCTGCCTCAAGCCCTTTCCAAAGTGAGCATGAGGCATACCTAAGCAAGGTCGAGGGATACTGTGCCAGGGCTGAGAGTGGCTGGAGAAGCACATCTTGGAAGTGTATCTAGTCCCCTCTCTTTCGTTCTCCCCATTTACATTTCTTGCCACTGACACTTAGCTAACTGTGAACTGAGGTCATTGTCATATTGTTAACTTAGTCTTTCAGACTTTCTACTTGAAATGTAATCATCTGCATCATTTCTTTCTTTTCCACCATGCCCTATATATAGTCCATCAGAAATGTCTACACGAACATTTCTCAGCCTCCTTCCCCCTCCAAAACAGCCCAGTGCAAGTCCTAAGCATCTCCTACCATCACTGCTTTGAACACATGCTGGCGAGCCTCTGGCTTCTTCTCTCCCGAAGTATCTATCACTGTGCACAAGAGCCTGCTGCAGTGAATTCCATTATTTAGCACGGATTCATTTAACAAAGTGATTTCTAAGTCTCTTGATAGTGACCCAACACTCTACTCATCAAAAGGCCACAGGATGACACCCAATTAATACGCTTTAGCAATTATGTTACTACTTCTTCTCCATGTAACAGTCAGTGGAGGGGGTGTAGTACACACCCAGGCATGCATACACATAAATGAGGCAGGAAGAGTGAGAATAAATGGGCAACAGGGGAATGCATTCATTTCAACTCAACACTCTGGTCTGTCACGGTAATAGAGGCTGGAGCTCTAATGGTAAACACAACAGTCCCTATTCTCAAGAAGCTTATAAATCACATGGAGGAAATAGTCAATAATAACAGCAGGAAAAATTCGTATGGTGCTTAATTGGTTTCAACTGCAGAGCTAGAACTGCACAAGGATCATCACCTTTAATCCTCATAGCGACCCTGTGAAGTAGTTACAATCATCACCCTCACTTGAAAGATGAGGAAAGTGAGACTCCGAGAGGCTGCCCTGGATCGTACATCTCAGCCAAGTGGCAGGACTCAGACGCAGGTTTATTTGACACCAAAATCCACTCTCTTGATCGCTTTTCAATCCTGACTCCTTGGAGAGTCATGATTAACTGCCCTCACAAATACCCTGTTCTCTCTGAGGCCCGTGGGGCCCCTGTTCCCTGCACAACTTCTTTGCCCACTGCCAGATCGCCAGACACCAGCAATCAGAGGCCACCTCTCCAGCAAGCACTGTCCCCAGGAAGGGGCACAAAGCCTTTCCTCCTACTCTCAAAGTAATTAGCAGGGAAACTCCAGTCCTCAGGACTGTTAACTCCAGAGGGGGCGAGGGGGCCTTGTAACGCTCTTCTCCACCCATGTGCTATGCACAGTCCCAGCAAGACCAGACACTCAGAGTCCGCCACAGATCCCGACTGAATCGTTCTCCACGGCAGGCAGGCTGAGTGTTCTCCAAATTAAGATTGGACGCCCACTAAAGATGGCAGGGCAATACTAAAAGCCATCAAATTGTATGTCTAAATTGGTGAATTGTATGGCACATAAATATATGAAATATATCTTAATAGAGCTATTTAAATTTTTAAAAATAACAGAGCAGTCGATCTTTGAAAATGAGAGTCTTGTACCTCTATATCACTGTCGCAGGCAGTTGAATGGCAGAATATATTTCAAAGAAACACATGGTGGATGGATTTTTAACCAACAAAGTAAATCAGGAAAATCTGGTTGGCGAGCTCAGGGGTTTCTCCTACTTGCCATGATGTTTATCTGAAGAAATGTTTAGAAGAACAAAGGAAAATTTTCATGTCCCCTAAAACGTCTCTCTGGGTGTCAATGAGTATCCAAGCGCCCTGTTCAGGAAGGCTTTGGTGCTAGGCCCAGAGACTGCGCGGAAGTAAACACGGACTCCGAAACACACAAGGAAACCGGGCATGAATGGCAGTCCGCCAGCCTTCCTCACCTACAGGAAGTGACTGAATCTGACAGGGAAGGAAGTTGGGGTTCACACTTGAAGATGGTTAATAGTTAAAATTATTGGAGACCAATCAATTAATTGGATACCAATTACTTGCATACCACTTAATTGTTCAGCTGCCCTTTGAAATATCACAGGCCTATGGCTCTGAAATTCCATTTTACAAAAGTAACCTGGTTTAATAAAACAAACACTGGACTGGTTGTCCAGATACCAGGATGCAGATCCTATTCTTGCAAGTTAAAATTTCTTATGAATAAGTTGCTTTACCTTGCTGACCCTGTTTCTTTATATATTAAAAGAGGATGGTGGTATCTGCCTCCCGACTTCCCAAGCTTGTTGTGACGGACAACCATGCCATTAATCATCAAAAGGCTTTAAAACCATAAGGCAATATAGAAACATCAGGCCTAAGATTAGGTCTTCATAAATCCATAATGCTAAAATGGAACACAGGAACAAGACCATCACTCCAAATCTTTCACACTGCAGTGAGGGAGGGAGGGAAGCCAGAAGCAGGGGTCGCTAGCCTTTGCTAAGACTCAGCATTTGCGTGCCTGCGTCCACAGGGGACAGTGCCTTGTCTCAGGCACGATGCACAGGAATCAGGAGAGCTGACTCCGGCAGTGTAACATTTGCCATAAGAAGGTTTACCCTGACTGAGATGCTCTGCTACTTTGAGTTAATTCTGAATTATGTACAGAATTGGAAGATCAGAAGCAAGGACAAAGAAAAGTCTATAAAGAGGAGGAAAATTACAGGAGGAACAGCTGAGGTGCTGTCACTCAAAGGCTACACATCCCTAAATATCAAGCCTCGGTGTCTTTACAGCTCATCACCCGGTCACATCTGAAAAAGGAGATGCTTGGCCCTCCACGACTACCTGCCACATTTATTTTTTAAAAACCCACGACCACACAAAAACACATCACAATACTATTATTTTACTCTATTTCAACTAGTCTATTTATGGTTTTCTGTGGGTTTATGGCTCCTCATTATTGAAGCCACCGAAATACAATTTGCTTCAGTGTGCATCTCCCATCGCTTCTCACTATGATGCATGTGTAGAAATCTTGGAAATATTAACTTAGTCCTGCAAGACAGAGGCCACCTCCACCGGATCTAACCCCAGCGAAGTTCCTAAGGCAACTGCACACACCAAAAAGTGTGGACCCACAAAGAAGAATGTAGATCCAGAAGAAAAAAATGTCTCAAAGTTAAAAAGAAGAAAAGAAAAACCCTGCTCCTTGAAAAAGCTCACTAATTAGAGAGTCTATGAAATGCTTTGACACTATATTAACCTTTTCTTTCAGGGTCATACACTGAAGCCTTGTTATTTTGCAAATGTGACACTCCCTCTGTTTTTAAGTCCAAAGTTTAAAATTATGGCCAACAATTATGCTAATTGCTATCAGTATCCAGGAGTTTACATCTTGATCATTTGAGATTTACTTTATGCCTGTTCCTCTAATCTCCTCAACTGGATTGTCAGTTCTTAGGGAGTGGAGGCAATGCCCCTGAGTTCATTTCGATCTTCCCCTGGTA
Source organism: Carollia perspicillata (assembly GCA_004027735.1). Taxonomy (NCBI): domain Eukaryota; kingdom Metazoa; phylum Chordata; class Mammalia; order Chiroptera; family Phyllostomidae; genus Carollia; species Carollia perspicillata. The sequence continues at coordinate 1,975 of PVKM010023057.1, read as the reverse complement.
TCTGGTATGGCACTGGGTACACTTTACGTAACTAATTAAAGGCAAAACAAAATTAAATAAAGCCATGTATCATTTAGTCTGCAGAGTGGGAAAGAATACTTCTAATTCAGGCAGAGATTTCTGAATCTCTAAACCAACCTCTCCAATGAACCATCAAATTTAGACCTTGCGTTTAAAAATTCTAAGCACCTAACATTTCTAGGAGCCTTCCTAAAAGAGCTGGGTACGGAGGTCAGTACATTTAGGTCCCCCATCCTCTCCTGCTCCTCTAGATCTCTTTGGAATCCCCTCTCTTCCATAACCCCTTCCCTAATATTATTACCCCAGTTTCTCATCACAGCATTTTAAGAACCAAGTTCTTGGTTTCAGAATCACAAAGTCATTATATAGGGAATACAAACCACCTACCAATAAAAAATTTACTAGCTTCTTAGAGCTTTGTATTCAACTTCTAAATACCCCATAATTCCAGGAGACCAGCTTTTCTGCAAAAGGGCCTTAAACTGGGACAGTGCAACCCCCTGGGTAGCTGAGATGCTAGAGTAACTATAATGTGTCACATAGGCCAGCTTCAATTTTATCCTAAAATGATCATTACAATTTTCAATTCAGCATTACAGACAGACAATAGCTACACAGGGAGGCTCCTCTCAGTTTGCAGAAGAGAGTAGAGCCATTAAGTTCCTTCTTACTGCTAAGCAACCGTTGTGTTAAAATCAAAATGCTCCCAGCATTCAAACAGCAGAAAAAATCATTCTATTCCATTCAGAGCACTACAGGTAAAGGGAAGAGAGAAGGACTGAAATGTAAGGTAGATTTAAATTACATGCTAAATTTAGATATAGTACCTCGACTTCAAACTATTTGGTAGGTAATAAGTCTGGAGTGTTCTGTCCCACAGGAAATAGCCCAAACATGCCTGCTTTTCTTTTTCTTTCTGGGGGAGTAGGGGGGACAAAACTGTGTTTTGCTTTTTAAATATATTTTATTGTTTATCCCATTACAGTTGCTCCAGTTTTTCTGCCTTTGCCTCCCTCTGCCCAGTACCCCCCTTTCCTCCAGCATTCCCCCCCTTAGTTCATGTCCATGGACTGCATATAAGTTTGCTGGTCTCTCCATTTCCAATACTATTTTTAATGTCCCCCTGTCTATTCTGTATCTACCATTTATGCTTCTTATTCACTGCACATTTTCGCCCATTCTCCCCCTTTCCCACTCCCAGCTGATAATCCTCCAAATGATCTCTATACCTGTGATTCAGTCTCTGTTCTGATTGTTTGCTTTGTTTTTTTAGATTCAGTTATTGATAGTTGTGAATTTATTGCCATTTTAGTGTTCATAGTTTTGATCTTCTTTTTCTTAAATAAGTGCCTTTAATATTTCATGTAATAATGGCTTGGGATGATGAATTCTTTTAGCTTTATTTTGTCTGGGAAGCACTTCATCTGCCCTTCCATTCTAAATGATAGCTTTGCTGGATAGAGTAATCTAGGTTGTAGGTCCTGGCTTTTCATCTCTTTGAATACTTCTTGCCAGTCCTTTCTAACCTACAAACTTTCTTTTGAGAAATCAGCTGATAGTCTTATGGGAACTCCTTTGTAGGCAACTCTGCTATTCTCTTACTGCTTTTAAGATTCTCTCTTTATCTTTAACCTTTGGCATTTTAATTATGACGTGTCTTGGTGTGTTCCCCTTTGGGTTCAGCTTGTTTGGGACTCTCTGTGCTTCTAGGACTCGTACGTCTATTTCTTTCACCAGATTAGGGAAGATTTCTTTCATTATTTTTTCAAATAAGTTTTCAATTTCTTGTTCTTCCTCTTCTCCTTCCTGCATCCCCATAATTCAGATATTGGTACATTGGAGATGTCCCAGAGGGTCCTCATACTATCTTCGTTTTTTTTTTTAATTCTTTTTTCTTCTTGCTGTTCTGGTTGAATGTTTATTTCTTCCTATGCTCCAAATTGTTGATCTGAAT
>PVKM010023056.1:0-21412 GCA_004027735.1 Carollia perspicillata | reverse complement strand
TTGCTTTTGTTTATGTGATGTATTACATTTACTGATTTGCGAATGTTGAACCATCCTTGCATCCCTGGGATGAATCCCACTTGGTCATGGTGTATGATCTTTTTAATGTATTGCTGGATGCGGTTTGCCAATATTTTGTTGAGGATTTTAGCGTCTATGTTCATCAGCGATATTGGCCTGAAGTTTCCTTTCTTTGTTGTGTCTATCTGGTTTTGGGATTAGGATGATGCTGGCTTCATAGAAGGAGTTTGGGAGTCTTCCATCACTTTGGATTTTTTGGAATAGTCTGTGAAGGATAGGGGTTAGTTCTTGCTTTGTTCATGGTGAATTTTAAAAGGAGATGCCTAAGTGTTTTGATTCAGTAGATCTATGGTTTGGGCCCAACCTCCCGGATACCTCAAGCCCCGCAGGTAATTCTGATATTTAGCCAGGACTGAAGCTAGTGAGAACCAACAAGGATCCTGCATGTGGGAAGTGTGGCTATAGTCGCAGATGTGTGCTGGGCCCACATAGTTGGGTGGTTAAGTTTTTGTTTTTAAAACTTTTCCCTCCATTTTGGCTTGATTTCTTTTTAACTTTTCCAGAATTTTGCATTTGTGAAAAGAGAGTGCTCATTTACTTGTGGTATATTGTGTATTATCTGATACGTGGAACCTGATGCTTCTAATAATCTGGAAGCTGTATTATATTTTTCAGGCTTTACTGAAAAACTTGTGGAAGTGATCTTTTTTCCAAGATGCTTCCCTGAGATGATTCAATTTGCATATTAACCTATTGTTTAAAAGCTTTGGAAACAGACCACCCTATCACAAATGACAAACACCATGAGGGCCCTGGAGAGGAAGCAGGTGAGACAGTAGTGGTCAGTGCTCTTACCAGCTTCTATTCTAGAACAATCTAAATTCTCTAGGAAGGATCTAAATATTTCTCAGTTAAGTTTAACTCGGGGAGTTTCCCATCAGACTTTTCTCTCTGGCATCGTAAACATGGGGTAGTTTTGTTTCTTGCAAGTTTCCTTCTTGAACAGATCCTAGCGTTATAACTGCCAAACATGGGCAATAGAATAAAATGGCTCCTTTCACTTGGATTTTGCTTAGAATTTTAGATCCAGATTTCTAACAAGCATAGCAGAGGCAAGGGAACGAGTAAGTTTTGGGGGGAAATATTATACTGGTCATTTTATGGACTATCTCATAAACCATGGAAGCAACATTTTAAAACATCATTCATTTTAGCATGTAAAAAATGTTTAAATGTTGGGCGTGGACATTTGAGAATGCCGTTTTAAATCCCAGATCTTTTCCTTTGGAATCTAGAACTCCCGTTTTACTTAGCTCAGCTCAGATCACGCTCCGTGGTCGGCTTCAGAAGCAAACAAGCCACGTTATGCAATAGGTGAGGAGTCTCCCCAGTGGAAGACTTGTTGCTTCCACGGGCAAGTCGGCTCATGTTTTCCTTTTTTGGATCATGTTTGTGTTTTCAAAGGAATGTTCACAGCATTAGTTATAGGAAGCAACACTCTACAATCACAAATCACACTTTTCTAGTATTTGTTATGCCTATAGAACAAATCTTCTGTCAGTTTTAAAAAGATTTTATTTATTCATTTTTAGAGAGAGGGGAAGGGAGGGAGAAAGAAAGGGAGAGAAAGAATGATGTGCGAGAGAGACATTGATCGGTTGTCTATCATGTGCCCCCAGCCGGGGACCTGGCCCACAACCCAGGCAAGTGCCCTGACTGGGAATTGAACTGTCAACCTTGAGTTGGTTCACAGGCCAGTACTCAATCCACTGAGCCACACCAGCCAGAGCCCTTCAGTTTTTTTCATCCCTAAATGCTGATTTTGTGTCTCAGATGGTCGATGCTTTCTAGTGCTAGAGAAAAATTTGTTAGCTCAACATGGTATTAAAGAAGGAATGACAAATTAAAAAGTCTTACAGGGCTTCTTTATAGGGCAATGAAATTATTCTAAAATTAGTGGTAATGGTTATACAGTTTGTAGATAGACATCTGTCCCCCCTTATCCACAGGGGACATGTTTCAGGTCCCCCAGAGAATGCCTGAAACCATAGATAGTACCAAACCCTAAACATACTATGTATTTTCCTTATGCATGCATACCTGTGATAAAGTTTAATTTATAAATTAGGCACAGTAAGAGATTAACAACAGCTAATAATAAAATAGAGTAATTATTAAAAATATACTGTAATAAAAGTTATGGGAATGTGTCTCTCATACTGTCTCATTGTGCTGTACTCACCCTTGTGACGATAGGTGGTCAAATGCCTGGTGGTGAGAAGTAAGTGAATGACCAGGCACTGTGATGTAGCCTGTGACGCCACCATCGACCTCCTGACAGTCTGTCGGGAGGGGGATCATCTGCTTTGAGCATGTTGACGGTTGAGTGTCAGGAGCAGATGATGTCAGTGGTTGGGAAAATTCAGTATTTTCAGACTGTGGTTTACTGTTGGTAACTGAAACCACAGAGCGCAAAACCACGAATAAGATGGGGCGGAGGGAGGGTACAGACTGAAACCCACTGAAATCTACATTTGAAATGGATGAATTTTATGGTATGTGAGTTGTCTCAATAAAGCTGTTATTTAAAAAAAAGAATCAGACTAAGTTAAATTTTGGAAACATAATTTTAGGCCTTAGGGATAATACCTATGAATTTTCCATTTATTTTCCTCATGTGTATCTTAATTATTCCTCTAAATAAATAGAAGTATATCATGAACAAAGAATAGTTGTGATAACTCCTTAGTGTTTCTGGACCACCTAAAACACGGGAAACTTATGAAGAAATTTTTATTGTAGTGGAATCTGGCTTATATTTTTCTTATACCTTCTAATTGTGAGCTAGGGTAGGTATTAAAGGGTAGAAAGCTTTGCCTTATTTTATGCCTGCTGTGATGATAGGCTAAAGTTTTGGTGATACATTCAGCTTTAGCACACTTTGCTTTAAACTTGGTTCATTTGATTATTTTGCAGGCTTTTTCTGCTGTACAAGCCTTTACGCTATAAAAAGCACTCAAGTGTGTAATCTTGCCTGTGAAGTTAACTGTGTGTGTTGGAAAAGAAATACTTTACTTATAAGGGAATTACGTAGCTGAAAGCTTCCCAAATTTCGATTCGTGACCCTTTGAGAAACACTGCATGAGAAGTTAGATTGCCGAACATGTAGGCACTCACTTGGCACCCGTGGGATCATAAACTCATATGCAGAGGGAGGCTTCGAGTGCTGCGGTACTGTTCAGGTAAAAGATGCTTATCCAGGCATATTAGTTTTATTGTTGCTTAACAAATTGCTACAAATTTAGTGGCTTAAAACTCCCACCAGGTCGGAAGTCTGACATGCTATGGTTCTCTGCTGAGGGTCTCTCTGGGCTAAAACTCAGGAGTCAGCCAAGGCTGCAGTACTCAGCTGGGGCTCAGGGACTCTTCCAAGCTCACTGGCTGTTGGTGCAATTTATTTTTGCATGGCTCTAGGGCTGAGGATGGCTACCTGTGGCCAGGGACTGCTTTGAGCTCCTGAAGGCCACCCCCATTCCATGCCAGGTGGCCCACATTGGCAATGGATGTCTGCCTTCTTCCAGACTACCTGGAGCACATTTCTCTGACTATCTTCTCTGCCATCAGCCAGAGAAGAGGGCCCTTTATGGCCCTACCCGATTAGGTCAGGCCGATCATGTCCCGTTGACCATTTAATGCAACATAATCACAAGAGTGCTATCTTATTGGTTCTATTCACCCTGAAAAGATAGTGGAGGGGAGTCATTTAAAGTTCATCCTATGATACCACATAACAAATTATGCCAATAGACTTTGAAGATTATTAAGATGAAAATCCAAAATTTAAAAACGAATGATACCTGACAAATGTGCTTTAGGACACCCTCAAGTCTTCCTAAAATGACTCCCCCTCACACTTACGCTTTCCATCCCTACTTTCTTCGTTTGAAGTAGAACGAACATGAAGGTTTTTTAGAGATGTATCATTGAACATTTCCTACACACATGTAGAATTACTAATACAGCAAATACAAGAATTCTCCATATACTCACAATTTCACCAATTACCAGTTTATGGTTGATCTTTCATTTCTATTGCCAACTACTTCCCATCAACTCTGGGATTACTTATAGCCTATTCCAGTCATCTTATAATTTCCTCTGTAAATATTTTAGTATTCATGTTCAAAAAAAATCAAGATTCTATTTTTTTAAAGACTTTATTTATTTATTTTTAAATAGAGGGGAAAGGAGGGAGAAAGAGAGGGAGAGAAACATGGACGTGTGAGAGATACATTGATCAGTTGTCTCTCACATGCCCCCAACCAGGGACCTGGCCCACAACCCAGGCAAGTGCCCTGACTGGGAATCAACCGGTGACCCTTTGATTTGCTGGCCAGTGCTCAGTCCACTCAACTACACCAGCCAGGGCTAAAATACCATTTTTAAACCTATAATAATTTTTATATTATTTCTTTAAAATTGCCAAACACCTCACTGGTTTTCAAATTTACCCTTCAGTTTTTAAAAAGTGTGTTCAACTCAGGATTTCAGTAAGTTTCATATGTCACAGTTTTTGATGTGTCCCTTAAGCCTCTCTAAAGCCATGCAGTATTTTTCCTTGCAAATTACTTGTGAGGGGAGAACCCTATTTGTCTTAGAGAATTTCCCACAGCCTGGATCTCATGCTACAAATCTCTCTGTTGTAAACTGATTAAGATAAAAACAATGCCATGGACCTATCTGATCACTAGCGATAGAAAAGCTGATTTTGTAAACAGAATGTATAGATAAAATTTACTAAATCTGTTTGTGTATACACATTTAGAAAAATGTGTACATATTTTGGAGAAGAGCAAGTAGGTTGGGTTATACAGATAACTTATGGAGAGCAGTTTAAGTGTTACATACTTACAGTACATGAACATACAGTTTAAATTCTTACAGAAAATGGACAATGTATAGAATCATTAAGTGACACTTGGCTTGTTTAGTTTCTTGGCCTAAACGTTTTGTTAAATCAGGTTTTAGCTTCCTAAAAGGAGAAAAAGTTCTTATGGAGGAAGGTGTTTTAGTTTTGAGTCTTGGAAAATAGCCATATTTAAAAATTCTGAACATCATGAAATAATTGTTTTTTTATAATAGAGTTTTGCTAGTTATTTCATATCTGTAGGTTCTTCAAAGGCATATTCTTTTTTCCTCAAAGAACATGATATATAGTTTAAATATTCACCATTAGAATATTCTATTTTTTCTTTTTTTTAAGTATTTTATTGATTATGCTATTACAATTGTCCCAATTTTGCCCCATTTGTCCCCCTCTACCCAGTACCCTCCATTCCCTCTGGCAATCTCCCCGCCCTTAGTTCATGTCCATGGGTCTTGCATATAAGTTCCTTGGCTTCTCCATTTCCTATACTTGCTCTTAACATCCCCTTGCCTGATCTGTACCTACCAATTCATACCTCTAAATCCCTATACTTTATTCCGCTCTCTCCCCCTTTCCCCTCCCTACTGCTGACCATCCAAATGATCTCCATATCTATGATTCTGTTTCTGTTCTGCTTATTTGCTTAGTTTGTTTTTTAGATTCAGTTGTTGGTAGTTGTGAATTTATTGCTGTTTTAATGTTTATAGTTTTTATCTTCTTTTGCTTAAATAAGCCCCTTTAACATTTCATGTAATAATGGCTTGGTAATGATGAACTCCTTTAGCTTTACCTTGTCTGGGAAGCACTTTATCTGCTTTTCCATTCTAAATGATAGCTGTGCTGGATAGAGTAATCTGGGTTGTAGGTCTTTGCTTTTCATCACTTTGAATACTTCTTGCCAGTCCCTTCTAGCCTGCAAAGTTTCTTTTGAGAAATCAGCTGACAGTCTTGTGGGAACTCTTTTGTAGGTAACCATCTGCTTTTTTCTTGCTGCTTTTAAGATTTTCTTTTTATCTTTAACTTTTGGCATTTTAATTATGATGTGCTAGGTGTGTTCCTCTTTGCATCCACCTTGTTTGGGACTCCTTGTGCTTCCTGGACTTGGATGTCTATTTCCTTCACCAAATTAGGGAAGTTTTCTTTCATTATTTTTCAAATAAGTTTTCAGTTTCTTGCTCTTTCATTCTCCTTCCAGCATCCCCATGATTCAAATGTTGGTATGTTTGAAGTTGTTCCAGAGGCTCCTAACACTATCCTCGTTTCTTTAGATTCTTTTTTCTTCTTGTTCTGATTGGTTGTTTTTTGCTTCCTTATGTTCCAAATTATTGATTTGATTCTCAGCTTTGTCCACTCTACTATTGTTTCCCTGTAATTGTTCTTAATTTCAGTTAGTGTATCCTTTGTTTCTGACTGGGTCTTTTTTATGCTGTTGAGGTCCTCACTGAGTTCTTTGAGCATCCTTATAACCAGTGTTTTGAACTCTGCATCTGATAGATTGCTTATCTCCATTTTGTTTAGTTATTTTTCTGGAGTTTTGATCTCTTTTGGGCCATATTTCTTCGTCTCTTCATTTTGGCAATCTCTCTGTGTTTGTTTCTATGTACTAGGTAGAGCTGATTTGACCCCCTGTCTTAGTAGCATGGCCTAAAGTAGAAAAGTACACTGTATGTTGGGTGGGGCAGAGCTTTAGGCAATCGCCAGGGCAGGGCAACCTGTGAAAACCAGGTTGATAGAGTCTCAGATACGGTGCCGCCCACTCTGTGGCTCTGTGTGGGGGAGGGCTCAGGAAAGGAACAGTGGTCACTTCCAGGCCTCTGGAGTTTTGTCTGGGGGCAAGCTCTCTCCTAGCACTCACCCTGATGCCAGGTATGTCAATTTCTCCCCAGATGCCACTGGTGCCCTTCAAGCTATCCCCCAATCCTAGAGCCTGAAGGGGGTGAGTCTGCATAAGTCCTAAGTCCATTGCATTCCCTTTAAGAGGAGATGCCTGAAAATTCCACAGTTTCCTTCACTGCCCCAACCCCCACTGGTTTTTACAGCCAGAAGCTATGGGGACTTGTCTTCCTGGCACTGGAACCCTGGGCTGGGTGGTCCGTTGTGGGGCTGGGATCCCTCACTCCCCAGATATTTCTCCCGATTTTTGTCCACCACACACTAGTGTGGGACTAGCCTATTTGATGTCTCTCGTCTCTACCCCTCCTACCCACCTGAATGAATGTGACTTCTTTAATTCCTGGTTGTTGGTCTTCCATACAGCTAGATTTTCTGACCGTCCTGGGTGGTAGTTGTTTTATAGTTTAGTTGTAATTTTTGCTGTGGTTGTGCGAGGAAGTGAGTCGTATTTACCTGCACTCCATCTTGACCAGAAGTCAGAATATTTTTTTAAAGAAATGCAACACACTATTGTTTTAAGAGAACAATTTTGTATGGCTGCCATTGAAAGAAAGTAGAAGAGGTTATTTACTTTAAATTTTGTTTTGTAGGAAAAATATCAGTTGGTTGAGAAAAGTAAAATGAACAGCATAATAGCTTAGAATTCGGGATATAGAGCTTTCTCTGTAAAGTGCCAGATAGTAAGTAATTTAGGCTTTGTGGGCCATCCTGTCCCTGGCAACTATTTAATTCACCCATTGTGATAGGAAAAGCAGCCATAGACAATATGGAAACATGGATGTGACAAGTTGGGAAGAATCGACATTTTGACAATATCGAGTCTCCTTACCCATGAACAGGGAATGGCTCTCCATTTATTTAGTTCTTTGTTTTGTTCATCAGAATTCTGTAGTTTTACTTTGTTTTGTTCATCAGAATTCTGTAGTTTTACTTACATAGGTATTGGCCTAGTTAAAAGGAAAAAAAAGTCAGGTAATCCCGGGAGGACCCACTCTACCACAAATAGCACAACCCTGAAAAGATACTCAGTAGTCTCTTTTGCTCATATTTAAATCTTGGGTTTTTCCCTAAAAGTAGTGCCTTCTCTCATAACTGTTGTCCTGCCCAGCATGGGAAATTTATTTATTTAGTTTTTTTAAATTATATTTTATTGATTATGCTATTACAGTTGTCCCAGTTTTTCCCTCTTTGCCCCCCTCCGTTTAGTACCCCTCACTCCCTCAGGCAATCCCCGCACCATTGTTCATGTCCATGGGTCATGCGTGTAAGTCCTTCGGCTGCTCCGTTTCCTACACTGTACTTTACAGCCCCGTGGCTGTTCCGTAACCACCTACTTGTACTTCTTTTATCGCAGCACCTCTTCCCCCATCCCCCCATGGACCCCCTCTCATCTGGCAACCATCAAACGCTCTGCATATCCATGATTCTGTCTGTTCTTTTTGTTTGCTTAGTTTGTTTTTTAGATTCAATTGTTGATACATATGTATTTATTGGCATTTTTATGTTCATAGTTTTGATCACCTTCTGTTTCTTAAATAAGTCCCTTTAATATTTCATATAATAATGGTTTGATGATGATGAACTCCTTTAGTTTTTTCTTGTCTGGGAAGCTCTGTATCTACCCTTCTATTCTAAATGGTATCTTTAACGTGGAGAACTTATAAGGCTATTCTGAAACTATTAACTCAGAAACATGTATTTGATTATAAAAATTAATATTGGTTACTATATGAAAAAATGAAAATAAGGAAAGTATAAGGATGTAAAGAAAAATCTGACAAAGGAGACATATAATGTTAACATCATGGGAAAATATATTTATGAAGCTTAAAAATATTTTAAGTTATATATTATATGTGCTGTTTTGCATCCTGTCCCCAACCAAGTGTTGTAATAGCATTTTTCTAGTTATTAAATCTTTTTTTATTGTGGTAAAAAACATCAATAAATCTACCATCTTAACCATTTTTGAGTATACAGTTCAGTAGTTTTAAGTATATTAACAGTGTTATAAAACAGATTACAGAGTCTTTTCACCTTGCAGACCTGAAACTCTATGCCAATTCCCCTCTTCCGTCTTCCCCTATCCTCTGGTAACTACCATTCTACTCTCCTTATGAATCTGACTGCTTTAGATACCTTAAATAAGTGTAATAATATTTGTCCTTTTGTGACTGGCTTATTTTACTTAGCATAAGGTGCTCAAGGTTCATTCCTTTTGTAGCAGGTGACAGGCTTTCCTTCCTTTTTAAAGCTGTATAGTAAGTATTCCTTTGCATGCATGTACCACATTTTGTTTACCATCCACCCACTGATGGACATTCGACTGTTCCTACCTCTTGGCTATTGTGAATAATGCTGCTATGAACATGGATGTGTGAATATCTCTTTGAGACCCTGCTTTCAGTTTGTTGGATATATATGCTGAGGTAGGGATATACCTAGAGCCTGGGTCATGTGGTAGTACTGTTTTTAATATTTTGAGAAACTGCTATACTATTTTTCATAGCAGCTGTACTATTTTGCATTTGCACCAAGAAAAGTGCACATCCTCATCAACATTTGTTGTTTTCTAGGTTTCTTTTTATAGTAGTCATCCTAACAGGTGTAAGGTTATTAAAACTCTTACAAAACTTCTTACATGGTGGCATTTATTTCCATTTTATATGCTATATAGGGTAATCATTTTCCTAATGTTTTTCCATTAAAAATGTATGAACATTTTTTTCATGTTTCAGATCATTTTCTTAGTATACATTCTTAGAAATGAAATAAATAGGTCAAAAGCATGTAATTTTAAAGCTTTTTGTACTGTCAAAACTGTCAAACTGCCAAACTGTCATCAAGAAAGGTTTTGCCAGTTGACATTAAATTACATTGCTAAAGCATCTTTCATTTAACCCATACCTATGCTGAATATTATCTTACAATTATCTGTGATTGAGCGACTGACAATTGCTATTATATTGTTGTTTTTGTTTTAATCCTTACCCGAGGACATGTCCATTGATTTTTAGAGAGAGAGGAAGGAGTGGGGGAAGAGAGAGAGAGAAAGAGAGAGAGGAACTTCGATATGAGAGAGAAACATTTATATTTTGCCTCCCATACCGTGCCCCAACTGGGGATTGAACCTGCAGCCTTTTGGTGTACCAGATGACGATGTTCCAACCAACCGAGCCATCCAGCCTGGCACACTGTATTTTAATTTGTATTTTAAAAATTTGTTAAATCTTTTTTCTCTATACTAGTTGTATTTTTTCTTTGTTTCTCAAATGGCCTGTTTGTACATTAATCTATTTAAATCTCAATGTTTTGAACAGATCATAAAAGAGATTAATTAGCAATGCAAATATGAAGCTACCAGAAGTTTTCATAAAAGCAGTAAACAATCATGGAATCCATTAGAAGGAAACTTATGAGACCTCCAGGCACATTTAAAATGACCAAAAATATTTCTCTGCAATTAAGGGTCTCTGGCTGCAGATTTGCAAAATTAATTCTCTTAATAAGCCCTTTCCTCATTATTTGGAAGGAAACCTTAGGTCAGCTCTTGTCATTTTATGGCCAGTTTGCATTTCCTGGAGTTTGCCTGAGTGGCTTTCCAACTGAATGTGGTTTTTCTGCAGATAATGAGATCGCTACAGAGAAGGCAGAGTGACAGGGAGATGATCTGTAGTTTTTCTACTGGACTGAATATGTTTGGAAGAATAGGAGGTAGAACAATGAAATAATCCAAATATTATTAGGAGGGAGGCAGAAGTTTACATTAGAATGGTTTATTTGATGAAAGAAATGTTATGCCCAGTACTTTTTGTTTATAAGTGGTGTTGTAAAACAGATACTCAAATGCTTAGCTAAAGTACTTATAAAGCATTGCCTGTACAGCACCTAATATTAGAAAAATGCTGTACTCCTCACAGTCCGATTGTCTTCATGTCATTGGTACATCAAAAGTCAATATTGTGGGGGCAATGGGTTTTCACCTACCCTAAGGGTTTTACCTGTGTTCTCATTTAAACAGAAATTAATTGTAGATGGTTATGGTAACCCCTTAATAGAATATAATACAGTGTTTCCCAGCACATTTTAGAGAAGACCACTTATTCAGTATTTTCATGGTTCTGCTCGTATATTTTTTTCTGGGACTCTTGTTTTGAGGCTCTGAGGCTGTCCGTCTTCCTTTCAAAGAATAACACAGTGCACAACATGTCCCGTGGAGCTTTCTCTAAGGCAAGTGTTGGCAGGTAGTCCCTCTGCATTTGTTGGGAGATAGGGTTTGACCCAGCCTGTAGAGATTGTTAGGAGAGTATTCTCTGGAGTAAGGACCAAGGTTCTGAGGGGATCACTTTCGTACTCTCCTCCCCAAAACATCAATTCATGTCTTCCTAGTCCGGAAGAATGGACATTTCAGCCAGTTTGTTCGCTCCTAAGCACCATTCAGACCACAAGCTGTTTGACTCACTGTAAAACTGATGGAGCAGAATTTCCAGGAGTACCAAATGCCCTCCCTTTGACACATCTACTGCGAGGGTGGAGACCATTCTCAGCAATCAGACAGTGGACATTCCAGAACATGTCAACAGGATGCCCAGTTACTGTGAAGGCCCCCGGGGGCACCCAGCAGGGGGGCTTCAGGCACATCAACGTAGAACTCAGTCCCCTTGGAAAGAAAAAGAGGCTCCAGTTGACAATTGGTGGGAAAATAGAAAGGAACTGGCTACCACTCGCACTGTCTGTCGATGCATGCTGACCATGATTACACTGGACTTCCCTTGCAAGCTGAGGTCTGTATACACGCACTGCCTCATCAGCGTTGTTATTCAGGAGAGTGGCCCTCCCATTGAAATCAGACATTTCTTAGGCAAAAAATATATCTGCAGGGTTCAGATGAGGTCAGGCGTTGCTTGTTCAGCATCTGAAGCCCAGAAAGTTGAGTTAATTCTTGAAGGAAACGACATTGAACTTGTATCAAATTCAGCTGCTTTGATTCAGCAAGCCAAAACAGTTAAAAATAAGGATATCAGACAAATTTTGGATGGTATCTATGTTTCTAAAAAAGGAACAGTTCAGCAGGCTGATGCACAAGCTCTGAGTTGCTCAGCAAGATGCCAGATGATTTTGCAGACTTATTTATGATATTTTGAAGATGCAATAAAAGCCGTGTATTGATCTTGGGGAAGAAAAATACCAAAAGCCTTTCTAAATAAGGATTCAGATACTTTGCTCACACAGTTTGTGGACAAATAACACCTCCGATGTAAAGGGAATCATGAGATGTTTGATCTTAATTTTCTATGTTTTCTTGACTTGCAGTGGCAAAGTCTTGTGAAATATCTTTAATATGGAACAAAATAGAGATGATAATTTCTTTTATTCTGTGGCTGGTAAAGTTCTGGACTAAAAGTATTGAAACATATTTTCTTGTTAATGGTAAGGAATTCCGTATTATTTTATGAATTGACCAAAGAAAGTGATTTAAGAAATATAAAACACTGCTCTGTCATTTTTTGATTCTGCCACCCCTTGTTAATTCTTATAAAGGTTTAGATGGATTGTATGACCAATGTATTTCCCATTTGGTAATTTTTTAAATTTAGGTTTCATTTTTTAAAAAGGCTCGTCCTAAGTGGGGCAAACTTCAACATTTTGTAGGATGGCGTTAATTTTGTCTCGAGATTGGCAACTGTTATTTGGTTTGTATTTACTGAGAGTATCACATGTATAATTTATCGTGTTTTGAAGAAACATTTTTAATTCCTAAACTTAAAAGTGACTTAAAAGTATAGCTTTATTTAACAGCAATAATGCCATAATTGATTTAATACATCATGTAGTTGAGAGGCATGAACTTTTTTGAAGTGAGAACTTTTCTACAGTATCAAACCAATAGCCCTTATATTATGAATTGTCCCAGAGAGAACTAATACAAGTAATGGAGTCGAAGTTTAAAACTATATATTTTGACTCATGCTGTGTAGAAAGCTCTCCAGTGGGTGAATGCAAATTCCTTAGCTTGCTATCTCCTTGTGTGACATTGGCCAATAGTCTTTTGGGCTTCAGTTCCCTCAGCTGTGAAATGGAAAGGTTTGGGTTTACTCCCTAGTTCTGTGACAGTTCCGTTGTATCTCCAGTGGCTTTTAAAGGAGTGCAGCATTCACTGTCGTTGACTCTGTTCTGAATCAGAAGTCAGGATGCCTCTTTTTTAAAGATTTTGTTTATTTCTCTTTAGAGGGGAAGGGAAGGAGAGAAGGAGAGAAATATCAATGTATGGTTGCCTCTCGTGCATCCCCTGCTGGGAATTGGCCTGCAACCAGGCATGTGCCCTGACTAGGAATCGAACCTCAATCCTTTGGTTCACGGGCCCACACTCAATCCACTGAGCTACACCAGCCAGGGCAGGATGCCTCTTTTTTAGACCCGGCACAGTTGAAACCTGGAATGAATTATTTGCCTTCTGATAAATTTAGTGTGATGACAGACTCCGAGTTAGAACTCAGGTTTCCACTAACCGTTATATCTGACATGATTAACTGACACAGGCCTGGATGTCAATTACACGTGTCCCTTCCCTCACTTCCTATTCCCTCCTGAGGCAAGGCCGACAGTGTTTATCTAATGATTATCTGATGGGACATTTCCTGCCCAGCCCAGACATGGCCTCAGCATCCTTCTCAAAGCAACATTCTAATAGCTGCAGCTAACAGGGCATCTAACTAGTTTGACATTGTTGGTAGTAGAATCTTTAAAATAAAAAGGCCACTGTAAATTCTCTTAAGGAGATGTATATTGTTTAACAAGTGGAATATTGTTGCTTTCTTTTTAGCAGGGGTTCCCAATGTGATGATTCCTGTTTAATTTATAAAGCGACTATAGATTCCCACATGACCATGAATTTAGTTACACTTGAATGGATTTCAGTTTTATTAATCAGCATATAAATTCATTTGAAAAATCGGCCCACAGATCTGTATGAGATATTTTACATGCTTGTAAATGAAAGGCTCCTTGTGGTAATACCTTCCCACCTGCCTCTCCATTCCCGCAAGAAGCAGGCATTAGAAACTATTACTTTATACTACTTTGTCTGTTTGTTTGTTTCATTTAAACTTTTAAAGTAGGATGAAGTTTTTGTTGTAAGAGGTCTCTGGTTTTCCTGCTGTGTGCAGCAGAGTCCTGTCCCCAGAAGAGCCTCATGGGAGATGCCCCTCCCAGTGTGCCACACCCCTTCCAGCGCTACCCAGCCCGTCTGCTTCAAACTCTTCTGTGTATTCAGGTTCTCCATGAGATTTCATTTGGATAAAGGGTTTCTCAGCTTAAAAATATCGAAAACCACTGCTAGTCCCACCTTCTCACTTTTTACACAGTGTTTTGGGGTTTCCCTATTAGGATAAATAACCAGGATGTAGAGCTAGACTGTGGGACTTACAGGCCACTCTTCACCTCCCTACCTGAGCTGCTATTCATAGAACCCCTGGAGGATGTCAGCTGACACCACACCGGCTGGGAGTACAGCACAGGCTTCCATGGAAAAAATTGTTTACGTTATAATACCGGGGGACTCAAATCCGTTTCCACCCTTGAATACAAGGTTATGTGGTGTGCATATTTGTAAATGGTTGTCTTGTTTGGGTGTGGGCCTCTTTTACTGTTTGTGGTGGGTGGAGGGATGGTGAAACCTTTTTTTAAAAAAACTTGATTTTCTTTTGAAATACTAAAGAGCAATGCCATGGGCAGAAGATGGTTTCCTTTTCCATTTATTTCTTCCAGTGCCGCGTCCCTTCCCTACTGTGTTTGCCGCATGCTTTCCTTGTCCTGATTTTAACCACTGTCTGAGCAGAATCTTTGTTCTCTTCCCTGAATTTTGCCATCTATCAAAGCACAACTTGAGGGCTTACTTTTTTTGCAGTGGTCACCTACTGCCATCATTATATCAACATGCCATCAAGGTATCAGCCAAATCGATATGAACATGCCTGGTCTGGGCTCCCTTTTTCTTTATTTTGCCTGGGGTTTTAGCATGATGCCAAATGTCCCTCCAAAACTTGCTGTAATTTCTAAGGCTTGCTTACCTCAGTTTACCTCGGATGTTTGGGGCTGTAGGTGACCCAGACCAACTACGAGTGTCCGGTGACAGTTTGCAGAGGGTGCTGTGTGCAGCTCAGCTCCGTCCCTAGGGTGGGCTGTTAAGTGTGTCCCATTCAGAGTCTTCTTGGTTGGCAGGGCCTGGGCAGTGCCGACAGCTCCCGCAGACCCCGCCAGGCTGCCTGCCTCCTCACCCTCCTCAGCAAGGTCACGTCCTCCTGGGCAGAAATGCTTCTCTGTTAACCGGGGCAAAGCCACACACTTCACTGCAGTCAGTAATTTCAGCCTCCCTTGTTTCTCATCCGATGAGCCAGCAGTTGAGAATATAAAAGGAAGAAAGCGAACAAAACACAGGAAAGCCTTACACTGGAAATCTGGTCGTTAGACAATCGAGCAGTAACTTTTGCATCTGAGTCATAAAGCTGAGATGTGAAGGGGATTTCGGGGACTTAGTGAAAAACTTTCGCTTGAGCAGGGATTTCTTCTTGTTCCTCACATGGAAATTAAAAAGCTCTCTCTCTCTTTGGGGGCACATTTTCCTCTCATCCGTCAGCCCTGCAAGTCTGTTTTCTTCAGAGTGAACTAGGCCGGCTGAGTGCGGTTCTTGTCCACCTCAGGTCAGACACTGTATGAGAGCTTTAGCTGTCGCGGCACGTCCCCAACACCATGCCAGAGAAAGACGCACCAAGCTCCCTTCCGGGGAAAAAGCTTGGTGAGTCACATCATGAGTGTGAAGGGCCCTGAAAGTGTATATGAACTTACTTGCTTTGGTGAACACGCGTCACTAATGCTGACTTAGTTTCTTCCCCAGGCAAATTAGGAACTGGGGATGTTAAAATACCCACTGCTCATATCTGTGTCACTGGAATGACTGATTAGCTTGGGATAATCACAGCCAAGATGACTGCTGTTTCAGGTAAACAGAGTAGTGGGTCACCTCAAGGATTATGACCCAGAAGCTGTTTTAAAAGGCACCCCTAGAAATCTGAGGAAGATTTGTAGTCTTAACTGTAATGTGTCATTACTAATTTCCTGGTTTTGATAATGTACCATAGTTATATAAGATATCACCAATGGGGGATGCAGGACACTTCTGTGCGTATATATACACATATATATATATATATATATATATATATATATATATTTGCCATTTCTTATGAGCCTATGATTATAAAAAAATCAAAAGTTTAAAAAAAAACCCTGAGAAGAGTAATTACCATTTTAGGGGAGATATTTCAGGTCTGAATTCTCTCCTTCCCTCCCTTCTGTCCTCCGTCAGCTTTGCTTTATTGTGGTATATTTTACATACGTAAGTCAACTATTTTAGCATACAGTTAATTAGTTTTTCTCAGTTCATTGGTTTGTTCACAGAATTGTACAGAAATCACCACATTCTAACCCTAGACATTTCAACTCTCCAGACAGGAACTCCAGAGACATCCGCAGTCACCTGTGCACCCCACCCCATCCGCATCCCAGGCAGCCAGTAGTATGCTTTTCACCTGTATAGATCGGCCTATTCTGGACATTTAATATAAATGGAGTCATAGAATACGTTGTCTTCTGTGACTGGCTTCTTTCATTTAGTATAATGTTCTCAGAAGTTCATCCATGTCAGAGCATGTATCAGTACTTAATCCTTGTTTTTTGCCAAATAATATTCCATTTTATGGACATACCACATTTCGTTTATTCATGGACATTAATGTTGTTTTCTTTCTTTGGCTAGTATGAATAATGCTGCTGTCAACATTCGTGTGTAAGTTTTGTGTGGACGTGTTTTCAGTTCTCTTGGCTAAGTACTTTAAGCGTGGGACTGCTGGGGCGTGTGGAGGCCACGTTAACATTTTGAGGAACTGCCCACCGGGTTTCCAAAGTGGCTGCCCTGTTTTGTACTCCCACCAGCAGTGAAGGAATGCTTCAGTGTCTCCGCAGCTCAGGTGTTTCCTAAACACTGTGTTTTTGTGTTTACAGAATGTTTCCTCTTGTCTCGTAGGTGTGGGAGCATGGAGCTGAATGATAATTTGGAGGAAATGAAACAAATGAAAATCAAATAAATTATTTTCAGATTGGCTCAGAGTAGCTCTGGAAACCTTTCAGCACTGAGCCTACAAACCTTCCTGTTTGACTGGATATGACATTACCAGGAATTTTACTTTCCTGCTTTTATTCTCCCCGAGGAGAAAAAAAGAAATATGTCTTTTCCTCAGCTAGACATGGAGGGTTCAAACAAACATGAAAGACCCCTGAGTTATTAATGATTCCACGGGAACATGTGCTTGGTTTATGCCCAGATTAGTTTCTCTAAAGTCATTCTCTCGGTGCTTCCTCTGCACTGCTCTTCACCAGAGCGTAACCTAAGAGCTGAATCAAGGTTTGTTCAGTTGGCGTTTGGAAGAGAAACGGCGACTGGATGCTGGTCAGCTGGCTTGGGGCCGCTGGCAGGCCTGCCACAGGCCATGCTTTCTGCAGGCCGGAGCCGCTCAGGTTTTTTAAAGGTCTGCAGCAGGCGGTGGTGTTCGGCTTTTCCCTGAGCTCAGAAAAACGGGACCTTTTATAATCCGCCAGGGCAGTGAACGGGCAAGCCTGGGGATTCTGGAAGTGGCCCAGTACGCCAGCCAGAGACAAAACCCCAGCTCCTTTGCCCTGGGTGGCCAATTGCGGAGTAGGCAGGGAAGGGGACACCAAGAAGCGTGCTTTCTTAGTTCTGGTATTAGAAATATGACCACTCCTCCTGTGTTCTGGCTGCTATTGGCTACTTTTGGTCACATATTGGCAGTAAACAATCAGATCGTTTTGCCCGCTGAAACCATTGTAACAAAGAAGGCTCGCCTCGTACGATTGCCTTTCTCACGTGCCCCGTTTTTGTTCTTGCTGAGCAGAACTTTCTGAATGATGTTTGCAAGGGAATATTCTCTCCAGATTTTCACGCACACACCCGGCATGAGCCTTTGACACACACTCCCCATGTGGTTGGGGCTCTGCACTTGCAGGTAGGGTCTAGATAGAAGGTGAGTGTTGGCTCCGGGGCCTCTCCAGGGCTGCTTCAGCTGGTCTCCTGGAGCAGTTTCTAGTCACACCTCCTCTGACTGCGATGTCTTAACTCAAATCAGGAGAGGACCCGTGTTCCTATTTTCTCTCCGTTAAAAACTGCTCCTCTCAGGCACATTCTTTCAACGTCCTGTGTTATCTCTGTCAAATCAGTATCTTGCTTCCTTTAAAATGAGGTTCGGGGTATGTATATATATGTATGTGTGAGTGTATGGTTTAAACACCTGCCTACTTATAGGACCATTATTAGATAAAAAAAATATTTTTTAAAGATTTTATTTACTTGCTTTTAGAGAGAGGGAGAAAGAAAGGGAGAGAAATATCATTGTGCAAGAGATACATCAATGGATTACCTCTCACATGCTGCCCCCCACCCTTGCCCCATGGGTCTGGCCGCAAACACAGGCATGTGCCCTGACCAGGAACTGAACCAGCAGCCTTTCGGTTTGTAGGACATTGCTCAATCCACTGAGCCACACCAGCCAGGGAGACCAAAAAAAGATTTCAAGTACATCATTCTCAAGGGTCAATTTCATATCACCATAAAGAATTTAAGATTACAGACAGTTGATATGTTTTCTGTTGGCTAACCCATTGTGTAATTTCTGCAGTAATTAATGTATTTGGCTTAATGGCATCAATCGGAACTAAAAAGAATTGAATTCTAATTATATACAGTACATATATATTTCTTTTGACTTGTGGCCCAACCGTGTTTTGACCAGACTGAGAGTTCATATACCTTCCCAAACTCTCCAGAGTAGAAGATCCCAGCAGCTTTTAAAAACAGACCTTCAATGTACATTTGTTCTCCTGGTGTTGTGTTTGACCTGGTCTTGGGAGAAAGAGAACTGTCTGAAAAAGCTTGGTTCTCCTATGGGTGGGAGGTGGGCACCTGGCTCTGCCCAGTCTGTACATGCGCCTTTTCTGTTACCGACTGCAGTGATTCCGGGAGGCAGCCTGTCTGACCTGCCGGGCCTCAGGACTGCCTCCCTGTGCGTGTGGGACTGGTTTGTAAGGCAGTAGGCATTTATCAAGCGTCAGTCACTGTTAATACTTCGAGTAGCTACCTTCCACTTGAGTACTGTAAGTGGATGTATCTACAGTGTAACTTACCCGCAGAAAATCATCCTTTTATTTCTCTGTGACATTTTCACCTTTGATGGGCTTCTCATGATAGCAGTGTGGGTTTATAACAAGCTCTGAGTAAAGTTTGAGGTTTGATTCTTCTAAATAAAACATGTCTTACGTTATCTAATATGGTAGTGACTAGCTAGATGTAGCTATTTAAGTTGTAATTAGTTAAAATTAAAAATTCAGCTGCTCAGTCACACTGGTCACATTTTAGACCTTCATCAGCCTCATGTGGCTAGTGGCAACTCTGTCGGACAGTGCCAACTAGAACATACCCATCAACACAGCAAGTTGGCTAGCTGTAGACTTTCCTCTACCCCAGAGGATCCAAGGAAGACATTAATCATCGTAAAGGGAAAGCTTTGCTTAGGTGAATTCAGGAGCTGGAAAATTTCTGCTGTCTCGAGCCTAAAATGAGAAAAGTTGTGTCGTTTGTGCTGTTTTTTTTTTTTTCTGGGTACTGTTTTCTGCCTGTGGTTTTGTTTGCAAAGGTCTGTGAATGTCCAGCAATTGGACTTGCTTTATTCAAATGCAAGTTTAATATTCTAAAACAGTATGTAAAAAAGTTATTGTCTACCACTCCCTCCAATTCTGTGCCCAGGAGTGAGTTGAGGGTCGGTTAAAATTTTACCAAGATTCGATTATCACTGTGGATCTGTTTTCTAAAGGTGTACATATGTATGAGTCTCATCTTACTCGGGTTTTGTCTTTTTGGGAGTTCAAGTTCACTTTGGTTTAAATGTATGTCTCTTGGCTTCTAGTTCTTTGGGGATAGTTTTAAGCCTGGATGTTCGTTAATCATCTTTATCCACTCTGAAACTTGAATTTACAAGTTCTACTTTGTAAATGGAGAAATCGAGCACAAATCTCCTCCTTTCTCAATCCTTCCTATATGACTGTGAAGTTATTCATGCTTTTGTGTGACTGATAGGCAAGGGTTGAGCTGCATACAAGCTATATAACCTAGACAAACAATGTGTTAGCTCCCAGGAAGGTTCTGGCAAACGGACAGAAGGGTGACAATTAACTGAAAGACCTCTCCTAGATACGTGAACATTCTTTCTTTAATTTTCAGTGACTCGTATAGTTCTCAATGGCTTGGATATATAACTGCGTTCTTCCTAACGTTGGTATTTGGTGGTGATGGTGTGTGTATTGAAAATTATATCTAAATTCCTCTCCAAACTTAGGCCCGGCCTGTGATGCCGAAGAGAAATTTCACTCCCTTCACCCCCACCACCCCATCTCCAGGCTATCTTCAGAAACATTGTAGGTGAGGTAGTGTGAGTTGTTTGTTTTTTTCTTCTTTTTTAAAAATAATCTCCGTGAGGGCTGGAAAAACTTATTCCATAGCAGTTAGCCAGTGCATGCCCTAACCTCCAGGGGAGGTCGTTGGTGTGCTGTGGTGAGTATTCTGGTCCTTGTCTTCTGCTGCCTTCTGGCACAAACAAGGACACTTTTTATTCCTGTTATAGCACTTCAAGAAGGGCTTTTACATTCTCCCCTTCATGAAGGATCACTCACATTCTTTATTCTGTTGTTATGTTTCACACCTGCTTACAATTTGTGGTACATTTTTTATTTTTTAAGTCCATGGTAAATTTGTATGTAGACTACCGTACAGTGTTCTTTCCTCGAAGAGTAGAGCCTAGGTTAAAGTCTAGAAGATTGGAATTTCTGCTCTCCAGGACTGGATCTTAGATCTAGTCAAGACTTAGTGCCAGTGTCTTTTATATGTTCATGAACATATAAACATGTAATGGTTAGTTTGAACATGAACTTGGCTGTCATGTGTTCTGCTTCATTCAGCTCCTACTTTGGCTTCTTGCTCTCAGGATCCTGGCTTTCTAGAATGCCTTTGATGCCCAGTTCTTTGCCTCAGAGATGGTGGTACTACATCTAGCCATGCATTTATTCATTCTTTTTCTAAAAAATATATATTTTATTGATTATGCTGCTACAGTTGTCCCAATTTCTCCCCCTTTGTCCCTCCTACCCACCACTCTCCATTCCCTCTGGCAATCGCCACCCTACCCCCAAACCTTTAGTTCATGTCCATGGGTTGTCCATGTACGTTCTTCGGCTTCTCCATTTCCTATACTGCTCTTAACATTCCCTTGCCTATTCTGTACTTACCAATTTGTACTTCTAAATCCCTACACCTTTTCCCCTTTTCTCCCTCTTTCCCCTCCCAACTGCTAACCATTCAAATGATCTCCGCCATATCTATGATTCTGTTTCTATTCTGCTTGTTTGTTTAGTTTGTTTTTCAGATTCAATTGTTGGTAGTTGTGAATTTAT
>PVKM010023055.1:0-21420 GCA_004027735.1 Carollia perspicillata | reverse complement strand
CTATTCACTATAATAATGCTGCACAACAAAAACACTCCCAAGTCAATGTTTTATAACAGTAGGCGTTTTCTCACGGTGGGTTCGAGGGCTGGTTGCAGCCCTACTTGTCTAGCCTGGGTTTCCTTGTGTAGCTTTATGACCCTGCTTTGGGCTACAGGTCTGCTGGACTTGACTGCAAGCTGCAGCTTGGGTCCATATGTTTCTAATTCTCTTTTGGTCAGAGACTAACTGGTGTATATTCTTCTCATGACAAATGATCAAATATAAAAGGCAAGTCAAAATGAGCAATAGTAATTCAAGGCTCTGTTTGTGTCACATCCACTAACATCCCATTGACTAATACAAGGCACATGGCCAAACCCAAAGTGAAAGAGTAATTGCACCATGACATGACAAGTATGTGGATGCCCATTTTCAAACGGGAGAGTAAATAATTGGCACCAATAATTCAATATTCCACATACTGTTTAATGAGGCCAAGATCAACTAAAAGCAATATTAAAAAGTATGCATGAATACTGAAAGTTATTCTATTTTTTTTCTATGCTCCTTTCTTCTCTTGGCATCAAACTTAGGATTCTGGAGTCACTTCTCACCAGCAACACCCATTTTTGCCTGTTATCCCTATCTGTTCTCCCAAACGGAAACTCTAGATATAAATGTCTTACTATATTATTCATCACACTGTCATGAGTTTATGTTTCATTCTTTTACAGTCAAATTATTAAACCACAAAAAATAATTTTCACTCAATTGTTAATGACCAACCAAATCTTCTAAGATCTTGCTCAAGGGTGCTGGCATTTACCCTACATAGCTGAAACCTTAGCAAAAGCCCACAGCCTCACATTAGTGTGAATTATTCTTAGACATCTAAGGAACTAGGATATTTAAGTATGAGCACACGCCAAGTGTTTATGCTAAATGAAGTGAGCTGAAAACAGTTTTGGACTATTTACATATGGTTTTGAAATATAATTAGTTTAAGAGTATTTCTTTAGTTATCTTCTAAGGGTGAATTTCATTAATTTATATAACATGTTCAATGCATTACATACTTACTCAAAGCTCCATGTTAGCCACCTTTATTGTCATGTCATTCTCGCACGTTGATATGAACTTGTTACAGTAAGCTAGAATACCAGGAACTTGTCAGCCTACACATAATCATATTGCCAAGAAAGCAGTTGTTAACATATAGGCTGGTGTGGCTCAGTGGATTGAATGCCAGCCTGTGAACCAAAGAGTCACTGGTTTGATTCCCAGTCAGGGTACATGCCTGGGTTGTAGGCCAGGTCCCCAGGAGGGGGCACATGAAAGGCAACCACACTTTGATGTTTCTCTTCCTCTCTTTCTTCTTCTCAGCCCCTCTCTCTAAAAGTAAATAAACAACACCTTTAAAAATGCAAAAAAAAAAAAAATACTGGTTTAAGTATCAGATGATCTAAGATATTTTTCCAGAAGATAACTGGGGGGAAATGTAATTGTTACATTTACCATTATATGAACATGAAGATATAAAATTACTGACTTTTCAAGCCAGAAAGCATCTTAGAATTCAGTTCAAAATTTCTGTTTTTTTCAGATGACCTAAAAGAAGTGGAGTTATTTGCCCAACCAAAACTCTTTATTAATCAAAGAGCTAGACTTGACTTCAAATAACGTCCTCTTTCCATCATGCCATGCTTATCACCATAGCCAAGGTGGATAATCTGTGAAAAGGAATCAATTTATAGGTGTTCAAAATCTTTAAAACTTAATAATTATTACACAAAGAGAATTGCCTGAAATAGTCTTGGGACTTTGGTGGTTTAAAGAAAAAAAAATTGAGCAAGTGGTAGTAAGTGTTTTCTGAAACTGCGAGCTTCGTCAATGAATTGACTGTGGATCTATGAGAGTATATCTTTACCTCAGCCTACCTCCTGCCACAAATGTGGATAATTTTCTAACAGGTATTTTCCATACTCGACTCTCCAATGTAACACTGAGCAGATGGTAGCCCACCTCACAATTGTCATAGAGCTGTTGTCAGGAATAGCCGACTGCAGAGCATTTTCGAAAAATATGCCTTATAAATACTATATGACCAATCTTGTATTTCTGGCAGACCTGTAATGTTTTGACCTAATAAATACAATCCTTTACCCAGTCATTCTATGGCTGAAATGTGGGGCATTTGTGCTAGCAGTCAGCAGCTTTTCCAGTCTATAAGCAAAGTCAGGCATTTACTACATATTTATATTATATTCATTTGTTTCTTGTCAAATTTTTAAGAGAAGTTGGTCTTTAGGTTGAATAGTTGCTATTTAGTTTGAATAATGAATACTCACTATTATATTTTGAAAATGGGCAGAATGAGCATCCACACACACACAAAAAACAGGTATTTATTTGACTGCCCGGGGAGTTATTCATAGCAATGGGAAGTATAAGGCTGGACTTGGTGCTCTACATACGATTCATATTTATTAAAATACAATATTTTGCAAAAATCAAAATCTGGTAGGACAAATGAACTATAAATGATAAGTTTCATCCCCAAACCACTATCCACAGCAGCCCTACTCTATTATTTTTTAAGGCCAAAAGAAGTTGCTTAGAGTTATATGTATTTTTGTCCACCTTTAACCCCTTTTAGCAGGAGCTGTGCCGTGTCTGCTGTCTGAAATATTAGCCAAATGAACTCACTGGCAGTTTGTCTATTTCTCCTCATTACGCTAATATAGAAAAGTAACTAGGAAGCATGCTTTCTCTCCCATTAGGCCAGTGGCACATTTATAAGGCCATCATCAAGACTGTTCTTTCCATTCCATTCTTGGATTCTCTCTGGGTAGTTGCTGCACTCTCTCCACTTGTAATTTCTCTTCATTATACTGCAATATGAGGCTATGGAGAGTCTTTTGTTGCAAGTGGCTATAGACATGGCTTTCATTTTATCCATTATTAGGTCAGTGGTGTGAGTTTTGAGAACAAAGGCAATGGACATAATAGTAGTTGGTATTAGATATTAAAGTCAGTAAATTATCCCAAAGGATCTACAGAGAGAAGAAATCATTGCCCTTGTTTTCACATATATATGAACAGTTACTGAGTGACTTTTGCAAGGTCAAGAAAACCAGCAGTATGTAGAGAGAACATTAAAACAATTTAAGTCCTTACAGCAGCATATTTTGTGAGGATAAAAGCTATAAGCCTTGTTCTTTTTTCCTTTTTCCTTTACAGGTTTACCCCGGTAGACTGTGGATTGATTTTCCTTTTCTTTTTTCTTTTCTATGCTTCATTTATATACTTTTTTCCTTTTGTAAAAAATTAAATTCATTAGGCTGACATTGGTTAATAAGATTGTGTAGATTGCAGGCATACAAGGTGTGTCCAGAAAAAGTCCAGCCATTGTTAACACAACAGTTTGTGCAACATCAGTGTAACCTGGCAGCCAAGGAGAGTGGACTGGAGTGAGCATGTGTAAACAACAACATCACTGTACTGGTCAGTGGGGGTGTTGGGCATCATTGAGTGAGCATGTGAACTGTGTGGCCATTGCATTAAAAATGACTGAGCAAGTAGAGCAATGAATCTGCATCAAATTTTGCATTAAGTTTGAACATTCCTCATGGGAAACTATTCAGATGATTACGAAGGCCATAGCTATGGGCAACTTCATCATGATTAGCGCTTCATCATCACAATACACCCACTCAGGCCTCACATCTCTTGCAGTTTTTTTTTTCCAAATGTCAAATCACCCAGGTGACTCAGCACCACTATAGTCCAGATTTGTTGCCCTGTGACTATTGGCTATTCCTAAAATTACAACCACCTTCGAAAGGGAAAATATTTCAGACCATCAATGAGATTCAGAAAAATATGCTGGGGCAGCTGATGGTGACTAGGAGAATCGTGTGAGGGTGCAAGGTGCCTGCTTTGTAGGGAACTGAGACATCGTTGTCCTGAGTACAATGTTTCTTTTATCTTGTATCCTCTTCAATAAATATCTCTATTTTTTTATACTATATGGCTGGATACCTTCTGGACACACTTCATATATTTCTATGATACATGATCTATATATTGCATTGTGTGCCCACCACCTTAGGTCAAATCATCTTCACTCAACTATGTATTTGGCCCCCTTTAGCCTTACTTCCCCACCCCTAATATCCCCTTCCCTCTGGTAACCACCATACCATAGTCTGTCCTCTGAGTTTCAGTTTTGTATCCCACATGTAAGTGAAATCATACGGTTCTTAGCTTTTTCTGACTGACTTATTTTGCTTGACATGATATTCTCAAGGTTCATCCATGATATATCAGTTCCTGTTTGTATGATGATACATTTTTTTAAAGCAGAAATCATGCTTTTCTTTGAGCCACTCTCCTTGAAAGAGAAGATTTTAGAAAAACCTTTGCACCATTGTTTTAAAAACATGCCAGGGGAAAAAAGTCACCTAGACTTAGGCAATAGTTTTTTTCCTCCTATTTTCTTTATTCTGGAATGAATACATTCAATCTTTGGAAACAAGTGAGTTTCATTTGTGCCCAGTGAGCCCTGAGTGTGCATTCAGAGTGTAGATGATAGAAAAGATGAGGAAGGCTTCAATCTCTGCATGTTGTCCTTTCTCACGCCTTTCCTGGTATTTCTAAGGGCTGACAATGTGATCACAATTTATCGCCATTTGAGGGCCAAACACAGCTGATGTAAAATATTAAATTACAAATTAGTTAATATATCCGAAAGGAAAAACTTGCTTCTGCTCACTCAGTTTGCATCTCATAATCCATCCCAGGGTGAGAAACAGACAGCAAACTCTCAGACGTAGTAAGTAGTGAAGCAGAGTGATGACATTAAAGAAACTTCGAATCAGCATACTTGACTTTGCTAATGTGGATTCTGGGCCTGCTCCTTAGGGCCTACTCCTTAGGGACTGCTCTAGCTGCCTAGAATATGCTTTTCTAGATACATGCTTGACTCACTCATTCACCTCCTTCAAGTCTTTCTTCATGCTTAAAACTATGCTTAGATTTTTACCTCTGTGTAAGTGAGATAACTTCCTTCTTTTACATACACATCATCATACCTGTGAGGCTCATTATCATTGACGAATGTGGTGTTATCTCATCACTTGGCCTATTACATAGTATTCCAATGAAAAATACAACTTGTTTACCCATTATTCTTGTTGATGGACATTGCATTGTTTCCGATGTTTGGCTTCTTAAGCATTGCAGTTTTCACTCGTATGTGTGGTTCTTAGTAGACATGTAATAGACTTTCTCTGGGCTACATTCCCAGGAACAAGAATGCGAGGATTTTAGGGTGTGAACAACTTCAACTTTACTAGATAACACCTCTTTTCCAAAGGTGTTATGAAACCTTACATACACTTCAGCAGTAGATAAGAATTCCCATTCCTAGTCTACACCCTTCCCAAAACTTGATGACCTTTTAATTTTTGCTAGTCTGGTTTTTATTAAATGGGATCTGAGTGTAATTTAGTATGGATTTCCTGACTAGATATGTTTTATGTATTTTTATCTTTATTGATCATTTCCATGTCCTCTTCTGTGAAAAGCACATTGATATCATTTATCCATTCTCTCCTGAGAATATTATTTTTTTAATTTGTATTATTTACTAATATATATGTATACTATGTGTATTAACTCTTTTTTAATTATATGAGACTTACATTTTCATCTTAGATTTTGATATTTCATCCTACATTAGATATTTTTAATTTTTCAAGGTGTCTTTTGACATTTAGAAAAACTTTGTTTTCAAAATTAGCCCATTTTCTTTCAGGTTTTGTGTTTTTTGTGTCTTACTCAAAATTTATAAGATTTTCCTATTTAAAAAATATTTTTTGTATGTCTTCTTGGGAGAAGCATCTGTTCAGGCCTTCTGTCCATTTTTTAATTTGATTGTTGGTTTGTTTGTTTGATGTTGAGTTGCATGAATTCTTTATGAACTTGGTAATACTACTCAGCCATAAGAAAAGATGAAATATTGCCATTTGCAACAACACAGATGAACTTTGAGAATATTATGCTAAGTAAAATACATTAGTCAGGAAAAACTAAGAACCATGTGATTTCATTCATATGTGGGATATAAACCTGAAACTGAGAGACACAGACAAACAACAGAACGGCGATTACCAGGAGGAAGGGAGTGCAGGAGTGGTAGAGCGTAAAAAGGGCCAAATATACGGTGACAGAAGACAATTTCACTATGGGTGGTGGGTACACAATGCGCTATGCAGATCATGTATCACAGTAATGTACACTTAAAACATATGTGACCTTATTAACCAATGTCACCCCAATAAATGTAATAAATTCCTAGCTGTACCTGAAATTATATTTTATGTGAAGAAACATTCTGATTTTTTCAGTGTCAAATATCTATAGTTCTATAACATATTATGCTTCTAAATATGCATAGATAAAATTTTGGGCCCTTGATTCTGTTCCCGTAGTCTAAAGCAATCTATATTTCCTCCATAAAATACATGTAACTTTTGTTTAATCAATATCAATTGACAAATAGCTTCTCAAGTTTCATGAAAAATTTTGTTGGAATTTTCATAGAGATTGCATTGATTCACTATATCAATTTGGGAAAAACCAATACAATTACAATATAGGTGACATCCATTATTCTTAATGGAGATATAACAATTTTAAATAAATTTATCAGGGCAAATTAACTACTAAGTCTGCATTTATTAAAAATTTTAGTAGAAACAGTGATAATATTCTTGTCATATTCCTAATTTAATGCTTCTAATGTTTTCATTAAATATGTTTTGCTATAGATTTTGATATATATTTTTATCAGACAAAGGAAGTTTTATCTCTTCTTAGGAGCTTATATTTTTATCAAGAATTGGTGTTTTATCAAAAAACATTTTCCCACAGCATTAAGATGATTTTTGTTGAGTTGGAGATGTATACATATATACCCACATCATGATACTATGACTAAATATGATATAGAAGAACCCGACCTTTATTAAGTTGTATTAACTTAGACAGTAATTACTGATGGTTATGTTATAAGAAGCAGTGCATATATTTTTGTCCTCAGAGTTAGTCCTTATACCTGAGTTGAAGTAAATTATTAACAAACATTTTTGAGAAAGTTATTCAATCTCTTGAAATATCTTCTTTTATTAAGTGTAATTAGTGATATCTTTATTATAAGGGTACTTTGAGGATAAAATTATATATTTGTGTTTAATAAATAGTAGTAACTTTTTGTCTTTTCTAAATTCATCTCCAAATATGGCAGCAAATATAAACTGCAAATGCAAATGCTCAATGAATGCAGACCAGCCCTACTGAGACATGTCTCAATTTAAAAGTAGTTTGACTTAAACTAGTGTGAAATTAAAGAGCTTATAAATTAGAAATTTAAAAAGCAAACCCTTCACTCATCTCTTATATCAGAATTAATCCTTTTGAAAGTTCACTCCGGTCAAGTTTAATCAGTTGCCATCTGGGATGCTTATAATATAACAGAAAGCAACCTTGTGATTTTAATGTTAATGGAATTTTACAAATATGGTATCTCAGCTCCAGGGTTAATATTCTAGTTGTGATTTTCTCCTCTGTGTTTCCATGGTGCATCGTGCATAACTTTAATCATGGCACTTAGTTTATATTGTAATCACTTGATTATATTTCTCATTCCCTTTCTCAACCATGAATTACTTTGGTTGGGCTTATGTTATATTTGTCTTTGTTTCTATAGTCTTTTATACTGTTCTCAAAGCTTGTTGAATAGTAATAATGAGAAAAAAGCTAGAACATTTGTCGACACTCTTTAGAAATTCACATTATTAATATATTGAAAGGTCACAACAACCTTATGAAGTAAATGGTGTTAGTATACTACTTAACCAATGAATAATAAATGGTTGAGTGAATGATGAGTGTTATTATTTATTTACAGTACCTTCTGTATTTACAGTATTTACAGTACCTTCTGTAAGCATGGATGTGTAGCTCCTTAGTTCTTAGAAGAGTGGAATAATACCTATGTAGCTCTTTTAGCCTGGGTGCTTAATAACTGTCTATTGAAAACAATTGTAGCAACACTTTTGTATTTTTCAACATATGACATGTCCTGAAACATGGATGCTTATGTTGTTTTATATGCAACATAATTGCATATAAATGCAATATATTGCAATTATGCATAATTGCATGGGAAATCTATAGATTCCTAAAGAGCTAACAGGAGCCCCAGCCAATTTCTCCAAAATTCCTTACTATCTACCATCTACTTGGCTTATTGTAGCTTTCTGACAACCTATCACTCAAGTCCACTACCAACCCACAGAAATCCACTCCACTCCACTTTTGATTGCTTAGCATTCTTCTTTCGAACCAATGTATCTTCAACTTTCACAACCCCAATTTAATCTTTGACTTCGAGGAAATTCTGTTAAGAGCAACTCCTATCATTATGCTCTATTATTGTCCTTTAGATTATTCCCAGAATAGAGTCATATGAGTCATATCCAGGACCAACCTCACATGCAAAGGATATAAAATGATACTCTTCAGAACAACCAGCACCTGGATGTATACCTATCACGACCCCAAGATGAGAGGTTTGGTGACAGAAGCTGATGTCGCAGCTTAGTCTAGGCCCTGACTTACATATCTTGTTTTTTTTTTTTTATGCATGCACATAGTGTTAAAACAAATCCTGTGACTTCTGGCTTTCTGCTCCCAAATAATTAGCTATTGGCCTTTGCCTCATTATACCCCCACTGTAGCCATTCTTGCCTCTGAATAATTTTTCTACAGTTCTGAAAACTGTCCTTTTTTTTTTTTGCTTAAAATTTGTCTATGACACTGAATATACAAGTAAACAATGACCAGGCCAAATATGTTAGTAGATCTTTGACCCAAAACCTCTGAAAGAATCAGCCTAGACATTCAGAACTTTGCTGCTACTGTATTTTTTTGCCCCAGTTCCTTACTCAGGATCAACTAAAGAAAGACAAATATGTTCTCTAGACCAATTACATGAAATTCTGCATAGTTTGCATCCAGATTCCCTGTGCCAATGACCTCCAACCAGAACTTAACCATAACCAATAATGACTTCTCTGTTTTTCTTCTATAAATCTTTCCCACTTTCCTGTATTCCTTTGAGTCTCTGCCAAATGCAAGTGTTGGTGGCTGACTCCCTTGTTACAGCAAGCTCTTAATAAATAACCTGTTTGTACTTAGATTTCATTTTTTCCTATCTGCATGAACAACCACTAAGTTCCATATCTCTATATAAATTGGCAAGTTATAATATTTGTTTTTATCCTAAAGAAAGTCATAGAAAACTTAAAGTGTCATTACTTAAAGAGTACATGATTTTCCTTATAGTTCTGAGACAAATAATTGCTAAGCTCACGTTCTCTAAACTGCCCATCAGCATTATTTTTTGTATGTTTTAAAACTTCTTTTTTCATTTTTATTTTTAGTGTTGTTCAAGTACAGTTGTCTGCATCCACTTCACATCGGTGAGAATGGCCATTATAAACAAATCAACAAATAACAAGTGTTGGAAAGGATGTGGAGAAAACGGGACCCTAGTGCACTGTTGGTGGGAGTGCAGACTGGTACAACCACTGTGGAAAACAGTATGGAATTTTCTCAGAAAGCTAAAAATGGATCTGCCTTTTGACCCAGCAATTCCACTGCTGGGATTATATCCTAAGAACCCTGAAATACCAATCCAGAAGAACCTATGCACCTCAGTGTTCATACCATCAGCATTATTAATACACTTTTGAAATGACTGTGGTTGAAACTTTGTAATTCTGCTAAATCTTCCCTTCTCATCCAAAGGCAAGAATTAAATGAACTGTTTCCATTTTCTGAATACTGAAGAGCACCCACAAAGGAAGAGGAAACTAATTATTTTCCTCAAGCAGATAAATATCTTGTAATGTTATATTTAACCCAATCTTTGCTGGTCTAACACATTCTTCTGCCTCTGGCATATGAGGGCTCTGTTGTTCCCGGTCCCTGACTCTGTACCTTTGGAACATCCTTATAGGAGGGCAGAAGCAGTGTTAGTGAGGGGAGATGCAATGGCTGAAAGCGCAGAGTGTGGAAACATTACACCTAAGTATAAAGTCCACCTCTGCTATTTACTAGCTTTTTCATATTGGGCAAATACTTGAACAAATTATTTATACTGTCTGTGCATCCTCATCTTCAGCAATAGTAACAATAATATTATCTAAACCATATGGTTGTTGGGAGAATTAAGTGAGTAAATTCATATGAAGACTGGAGAAGACTACATACCATAACTGAGTTTTCAATAGGTGCTCATGGTAATGATAAAAATGCTTTTTTTTTTAGCTTGGGTCAATTATACCAAATTATGCCAAATGTCAAAATAAGTATACAGGTAATATTTTGACATAGCTGGCATACCAGCTAGAGTTGTCTGAGTGTTGTAATTTGTAACATTTGGGACCAAAATAAAGAATCTATTTTCTGACTTGATCTCAATATTTATTATATGTGACCCCAGTTGTTTGTGCCATATAAGCACTTTGGTCTAAAAAATATTTTGGAAAGCTACCAACAGCCTACTGTATATATTACAAAAGCTCCTTGTGGTTTATAGGACATCATCATTTCTGAGTGTATTGTTAAATTATTTAAGAAGGATCAATTTCTAATGGTGAATACAACCTTTCTGATTTTGATGTAATTGATGTTGATGTTGGCATACAAATCCTAATGGCTGTTTCTGCTCCATTTCAGTTCAAGGACCAGTGAAAGCATGTGATTAGTAAAAAGAACAGTATTTGCTTCGGCAGAAAGATCTGCATGTAATTGGCCTACTTGTTTACAAACAATGTGAGATAATGAGTAGGTAAAGAAAGGACAGCTTCAGGTAGCACCACGTAGAATAGAAATTGCACCTGCTATATTAAGCTTCCCAATTTCTTTCTGGGTCATGTTTTGATATAATTGAAAGATTTGTACTGATTTAACTTTAAAGCATGTTGAAATTGCATTTGGGAAATTGTGCAATGTATTTATTCTTTATTGTAATATTTTCAAGGAGTATTAGTAGGTTAATCTGTCAATTTCTGCATGATTCCTAATCTCAGTGCCATTTTTCCTCTAGCATAGTTTATTTCAACCACAACTACAAAATTAGTCCTTTATTTTGGTTTTAATACAAAACCAACATTTTTTTTTCTGCCCACATTTCTTTTTGCTCTACCTATTTTCCTGACCAAATTTACTAACCTTTACGGTTTAAAAATTCACCTGAGTGAAATGTGACTTAAAAATATCTATTTTTAATTTTGGTCTTAAAAACTGAATATACAATCAACTTCCAAATATGTCTCGTTAAGTGACCATGGTAGACATTAAACTCAACATGTCCAACATTGAGTGTGTCTTCTCTGTGGGATCTGTGACTGTGTTATCATCAGAATCCTTATTAAGGTTTTTTCATCCGAGCAGCACCTGAGCCAGAAACTCAAGACTTATCCTAGATACCTCTCTAGTATGCACCAGATAAAACCCAGCACTATTTCTTGAAAATATTTAAAATCCTTCTGAGAATGTGATGCTATCCATATGTCCTTCCATTTCAGATGCACATAATCTTTGATCTGACTAATTCCTAACTGGTTTCAGCGTTTTCAGTCTAAGTCTTATTCAACTCATTCCCTGCTTTCCAGGCAGAGTAACCTTTTTATCTTGGTCAAGTGATGTGCCCACATAGTTGCTTGATATCAAAAGAGTTGGGCCCAAGTGACTCCTATACTTCAAATCCTTTGTCCAATTCTATTTAATCCTTTCCCAGATGATAACATGCCCAGTGTTCTATAATGTTGTAAAAGTTCTATATGATCTAGCCCTTTTTAACCCTATATGTGATACTAGTTAAGGATAAAAAAAAAATCATTCATGATACTTGTTAAAGTGAGGGACAGAGATTAGGCTCAACTCTAAATACAAGAAAAAGTGGGAATTTATAGCCAAGGAGCAAAATGTGTATGCTGGGGGAGGTGAAGTTAGTGGACAGAAAGTTACTAAGAGGAACTATCAGGGGTAAGAAGAGATTCTGGCTAAACTCATCCAATAGGTTTTTTGATGAATGCCATCCTAGGTGATATCACCTGAAGAACAGTGGAAGATGAGGAAACTAATCAGATGTGGAAGGTGGGGAATTCTGCCTAAACTAACCTAGCATGATTCTTGCTAAATTTACTCAATGCAAAGTAGGACATATAAATACAGAAGTAAAAGCCTAGTTGAGAGAAGGATTTAGAAGAGCCTGACTAAAATTTGGTAAAGGAAAGACCAGCATATTTTATTGAGTGTATGTAGTTAGAATGCTACATTATATGTAATCCCACACTAAATGTACATGCTAGAAACATGCATACTGCATGTGCTCCTCAGCACTTTATTAAATGACCTCATGCTTCTGCTTTTTCTATTACATCTGCTGCTTCTCTTTGTGTGGCTATTTATTGTATCTACTAGACAGAGATGAAGAATTCTTGTGGGTTCCCTCTCTCCCCAAATACACATAGTGTTTTTCAGGGGAACACCATGAAACTCTGGAGAATAAAATAATAGCAATTTTATGATTTTATAATCATGATGTTTTAAGAAAACAACAGTAATAGCAATCTTATAATAAAAAATGCAAAACTAAACTACTTAACTGTGACAACTGCTGTTGGGAACCTCTCTGTCTGTTTTCAGGAGTTGTAACCGCCCCCTGTGGCTAAGACCGAGTGAGCGACCTCTGGACTGTCAGCCACTGAGGAAACAAAGCTTATCTCCCTGGCAAGAGGGCTGCTTCTGCCATCTCTAGCCCCCAAGGCTTGGTCGGTAGTCAATGACGGGTACGACCCCTCCTTGGAGGGGCAACCTAGGCAGACACAATTTTGTGGGTGGCCATCAAGAAAGGACTCAGTGGGGGCTGCAGCAAAGTGAGGGGGAAAGACCTTCAACCCCCCTGGCTATTTTCACATAGCCCAGTCCCCTTTCCATCTGGGAGAAGCTCTGGGAGAAGTGCTTCCTGGCTCTAATCCACTTAAGCCTGAATCTTGACAAGGAGGAGGTGCAGCCCTCTGTCAGCTAGAGCAGGTTCCGGGGTAATCAGGCATAAGAAAGATTTCGTAAAACCCTGCGAAGCCTGCATTGCTAAGAGTGCTCTCATCCATATGATAAGGGTCCGGGCAGGAAATAAGTATGTCTCCTAAAGTTTTTGCAACCCCCTTACCTGACAGACACTGACTTGTATTAAGCCCTCAGATTTCTTTGAAGTGTTATCTATTATTTGATCCTTGCCACCTGACATTGATTGATGAGCCTTACCTGTATCCCTGTGTGTTACTAACCTAATAAAAGGCCATTGAGGCAAGCACTCAGGGCCCTTCTCCCTTAAGAGAAGCTAGCCACCTTTCATCCCCAAGCAGATCATGTCTTGGTAGTATTATTTTCATCCATGGTGGACAGGGGCATCTGCGGGCAGAGCCTCCCCACAAACTGCCATAATTATTCCAGCTCCTACCATTTATTGAACAGATGCCACATTTTAAATGTTCTGCAAGCATGCTCTTATTTAATATTTAAGACAGATTTGCAATAGGAGTATTGTTCCCATTGTAAGATGAGAAAACTGAGCCACACCAAGGATAAGGAACTTATCCTAGAGCAGGGATTGGTAAACTACAGCCCATAGACCTAATATACCACACAACCTATTGTTACAGAGGCAACAAGTTTAAAGGATTTTAAACACACACATGTAATTTGTGTCAGAGATCAAATGTGGTTTATGAAGCTTAAAATATTTACATATGATCCTTTAGAGTAGAAGTTGCCGACCCTACCTTGGACCACAAAGCTTGTAAGAAATTGCGCTGGGTTTTGAACACAGATCATTTTGATTTCAAGTGTAGGTCCTTGATCACTAACCAAAACTTTCTTATCTGTTCTATTATTGCATAGGCCTTATGTGCACACCTTACTTTATTCACTGTCTATAGACTAAGTTTCTAACGTTTAGCAGCCAAAAATGTTCGTTAAACTAAACTCTGGTTGAACAGTCAGTGATTTTGCATCACAGTGACTTTCCTGCTAGTCTTATGACTTTTCATTCAACTTTTGATATTCGTGTTATGATTATTCCCTGTGATGAGTATACCATGTGTGATATCCACATGTTGTCTTCCGCAAAGCCTGCACAATTTACAATCTTTTGAAGTTCACACTGAAAGGAAAAACTTCTGTTTCTCCTCTACTGTCAATACTTCACTTTTGACACCAGATCTGTGGAAGGGTTTCCACATCAAGCAATTCTCTGATACCAGCTGAGTGTCCCACAATTGAACTCAACTCTGATACTATCCAAGTGGAGATAGCTTCAGATCTCACAGGTTACAGGCTCAGTCCTGCAATACTGCCCCATTTCAAACACCAATTTCAAGTCCAGGTTGTCACCTGGGCTTGTGACTAATTGACTATAAATCTAAGGTTCCCACAGCCCCCTCCTTGGGTTCCACCATTTGGTACAACCGTTTGCAAAACTCAGGACAAGATTATTTACTAGATTTCTGATTTACTTTACAGGCTCTAAGGCAGGAGCATGTGGATGGAAGAGACACACAGCAAGGTACAGAGGAAGGAAAGGGTGTGGTGGCTTCATGACCTCGCTGGGTGTGCCACCCTCCCAGCACCCCCATCTGTTGAGCTCCTGGGACACTCTGAAAACCTTGTGCTTTGGGGGCTTTTGTGGAGCTTTACTATGTAAGCCTGATTGATTAAAGCATTGGTGATTAAGTCAACCTCCAGTCTTTGAAACTTGGGTTCGGGAGTTCTAAGTTTTTAATCACATGTTAGTTTTCCAGGCAACTATCCCCCATCCTGTGGATATCTAGAAGCTTTTCAAAAATCACTCTATTAACATAAATTCAGGTTTGGTCAGGTCAAAAAGTGCTTGATATGAATAACAAGACACCTTTATTGGTTTTATCACTTAAGAAATTCCAAGGGTTTTAGGAGTTCTGTGATAGGAAGGGGATAGAAACCAAATATAAACCATTTATTATAAAATCACAATATCAAAAATGTAGTCAGAGATTGTGATGGCAGACTCAAATGCTGGAAAAATTTTAGTTTCAAGTAATAGCTAATAAGTTAGCAATCAATGAATGTGAAAAAGCTATTGTTTCAGGAACTGAAAGTATGACCCATCCTGACTCCAGGAGACCTTAACACTTCCACCTTAGTGCCTCAGGAGGACTGCAAACAATCCAGATGGTATCGGAACCATTGCACTCCAGGGTGAGCAGCCCACATTCCAGAACACAGATAAAGACCACCACCTGGGGCACAGGTGAAAGAATGCAGCAGCTTTTGTCTGATTAACTTCTTCCCTGAATTCCAATTCCCTTATCTACACTTTTCTTCTCCTTATAAAAGGGTCGGTTTTACATGGAATTTAAGATGATGTGGTAGACCACCTGAATGAAGCACCCATAAAGATTTAATCCCCGCCTCTGCTTCTCGGGTCTGGTAGGTGACAGGCAGCACGAACGCCAGCTTTTTCAGTTCCAATTATTTTGAAGAAGAGTCTTCCTTACACTGAAATAACTTTACCATTCATCTAGTATGCCGGTAAGGCCGTCCCTGCATTTTTGCATCTCTGCTGGGATTTGCTTTATTTGTTTAATGTAAATGTAATTAGGTTTCCTTGAATTTGTCCCACTGCACATTGATATCTATTTCTCTCAAAGCCTTGATTGCCTATTAGCCTGGTGTATAAATACCTTCTGTGTGAAATATGCTGCCATTTGTAATGACTTACAAATTACTTAGATGGCACACCTAGTGTTTCCTACATGAGAGGACAATCATTTGCATTCCCCAAGATTAATACCCATTTGTATTGAGACTAGCAGTTTTTCACCTTTTTCTAAAATGGGTATATAAAGTAATTAAATTCTGTGAAGTTATTAATCCAAGCTAATGAGTTGTATATAGTATTCCTAATGGGCTTGCCAAGAAGCAAAGGGTAGCAGGATCCCATAACATCAGTCATTAGGCAGTGCTGTCCACTGTGAGCTAGATACCCCACCTGCATGAACCAGAGTGCTCACATCTATTTGATACTGTTGGCTTGCTCACTCCCTTCATTCAAGAGTGTGCCTTACTACTGAGCTCGCCCTTGAGTTATCTTAGATTCTTTCATCTGCTTGAAATTCTCATTAGAAGGGAGTTGTGATAACTGAATAACAACAAAAACAAAAACAAACAGTGGTTTCTAGGGAATGACTATCATCAAATGAGTGGCAGAGGGAAAATATAGAATATTAAAGAAAGTTACATGATTTTATTTCCTCCTTACCAACACCCTCCAAATCTAACTTTTAAACCAACTGCCTGTTTTCCTACACTCCAGTCACAGAGACTATTGGTTAGTGGGTTTTGTATAACTGCTTTAAGAAGAAGAGCAGAACAGTCTTTTTACTGGTTGACTGAGTATTAAACACCGAAAGATTTTTTTGGGTTGTTATTCTTTTATCTACCTAAATACCTAGATTTCCAAATTTGGAAAAGTGATAGATTCTCTCTTCTCTCTCTTCTATTGTAATCATCAGGTTAATCGCTATCACCATGGATTTTATAAAGGTTACTGGGTCCTCTGTTAGTCATCGTTCACTGTATATATTTTTTTAAATATTAAGCCACTCGTTAGCTAAGATTATGTACATGAACTTCGATTAGGTCTGCATATTTCATTCACAAATCCTTAGGCAACCCCTATTGGCATAACATATTCAAAGGAAAACACACAAAGGAATTCGTTCATTTTGTTTATCACTGCAGAACAGTGTTTCCCAATTATATTATAACACTCCTCAAGAAACTTTTTTTCCTTCTCCTTAAATGACATCCCCATTACATTTTTTTAAGCATTGACAGACATACCTGACAATGCAAGAAATGTCCAAAACTGTAGAGAATTTTTATGAGTTTATTTGAGCCAAAACTAATGACAATTGCTGGGAAGCAAGATCTCAAATGTGTTGGATAATAACAGTTTTGCATTTTATTTTATGCATTTGAAATTAAGGAGAATATATAAGGAAGATTACATGAATGAAGGAGAAAGCAAGGCAGGGACTGGATTACAGGATTGTTAAAATGACTGTGCTTTCTTGAGAGTGGTAATTCTTTGAGTAGTATTACTTCTGGCATTTCAAAGATGTGTTAACCTAAATGCACAACAGTGAAGAGGGCCTGCTTAAAAACCTATCACTGAAGAAATTACAGGCCAGTGACATGACTACCCTCTATGACCTGCCCAGTTAGAAATTTATGGTTTATTATAGCATGTTTGTTTTTCCCATAATTCCCCATTTTGGTCATAAATCAATGTAAAGGATGCACGTTGATGCCCAAGCTTTTGATTGGACTCTGTGATCTTGCAACGCTAGAAAAGGCTCACACCTAGGATGTCTCAGTATCAACATTATCTTACTGAACCAGAGGACTATTGGGTATGAGACAACGCCATCACCACTGGGTGTGAGTTGAGGCCAAATTTTCCCAAAAAGGGGAAGGGCAGGTAAATGGAAAGCATCAGATATTTCATATGTTGATTAAAGCAAGTATGCATCCCAATTATAAATCCCATTTGGTATGGCATATGTGTGTGTACACACGTATAGTTCTATTTATTCATGTTTTGTTAAGCATTTTTTAAACTATATTTGTGAATGATGTTGTTCTTTAGTTTTCTTATTTTATACTTTTATCTAGCTTGGAACCAGGATAATAGTAGCTTCATATAATAAAGTAGCTTTTGGAGATTTTGTTGAATTCTTATTTTTTTTCTTTAAGTGTTTTGTAGAATTGTTCAGTAAAACCATCTGGGCTTAAAAATTTCTTTTTAGGGTATTTTTTAAATTACCAATTTAATTTCTTTAATAAGGCAATTAATTTTTATATTGAATAAGTTGTGATAGTTTATATTTTTAAAGAAATTGTCCATTTAACCTAAGCTGTCAAATTTATATAGAGAGAGTTGTTTATATAATATCTTTAGTATCTTTTTTATGTTTTTAGGGTTTGTAGTAATATCCCTTATTGTGTTCTCTCTCTCATTTTTTTTCTGTCAGTATGACTAAAAGTTCATGTATTATATTGGTCTTTCCAAAAAACAAGCTCTTTATTCATTATGTCTCACTTTTTTTCAGTATAATTGATTTTTAATTTTTTTCTTATGCTTGTTTTGGATTTATTTCTCTCTTTGTTTTTCTATGTATTTGATGTGGAAACTTAGATTATTAATTTTAGCTCCTTATTCCTTGCTAACATGTTTCTTTAATGCTATAAATTTCCTGCTTACTACTATTTTAACTGCATCCCATAAATTTTTATGTATTTTTTATTTTTATTTAGTTCATATATATATATATTTCTTTTTAAAAAAGATTCTATTTATTTATTTTTAGGGAGGGAGAGAGGGAGAAAGAGAGGAAGGGAAACATCAATGTGTGGTTGCCTCTCATGCACCCTCACCTGGGTATCTGGCCAGCAACCCAGGCATGTGCCCTGACTGGGAATCAAACTGGTGACCCCTTACTTTGCAGGCTGGCACTCATTCCACTGAACCACACTAGCTAGGGCTATATTTTCTTATTTACCTTGACATTTTATCTTTGACCTGTAAATTATTTAGAAGTATGTTGTTTAGTTTGTAAGTAGTGATTTTATTTTCATGCCTCTATTACTGAATTAATTTATTTTAAGTTTTTGATGCTTTAAGGTTATAGTCTTGTGACTAGATGTTTTAGTGTATGTTTTTTGGCACTTGAAAAGAAAGTGCACTCTGTTGTTGGATAGAGTGTTCTATAAATGTTGATTAGATTTTACTGATTAATGGTATTGCTAAGTTCTTCTACATCCTTTACAATTTTATGCCTATTTGTTCTACCAACTGTAAAGGGAGGAGTATTGAAGCCTCCAACTATAGTGGTGGATTTGTCTATTTCTCCTTTTAGTTTATTTCATTTTTGCTTCAGTTATTTTGTAGCATGCTTGTTTGTTGTACACATTTAGTCTTCTTGATGGGCTGACACTTTTTTCATTATATAATGTCTATTTCTGTCTCTGGTAATCTTTGCTCCAACATTAACTTTATTGATTATTAATAATGTAGTTTCTGATTACTATTTGTTCTTAATTACTGATGACTATTGGCATAAAATGTTTCACCCTTTTACTTCACCATGACTATATATTTATATTTAAGATAAGTTTATTAAAGATAACTATTGATATATTTAGACAACTTACATTTAGTGTACCATATTTTGTCATGTATATGCATTCCTGTGCACCCATGACTTTGGCCTAAACTTTCAGGAAAAAAATTATTTCATTTTAGTTTTTAATTCATTTACATATATGTATATATATATATATATATATATATATATATATGATTATTATATTCCAGAGTATTATTTTGCATGTGGATATCATTATTGCTTTCTAGTTACACTTTTAACTCATAAGTATAAATAAAATAATTAAAATCATTTATGTAAACATGGAATTAGTGCTACCCATGTATGATGAATATCCTTATTTTTCCCTCAAAAATTTTGGCAGGAAAATGAGCTTATACATGGCAAAATGGTAAATAATGTTATACATATATATGATTACATATATATATATCTTAGGACTTAAGCCTGCAATTTTACTTTTTGTTTTTCTTTGGTATGTCTATATTTTATTTCTGTTTATTTTTCTTGTATTTCTGTGGCTATTTGAAACATTTTATTTCTGTTTTGATTTACCTATAGTATTTTTGAGGGTATCTTTTTAAATATCTTTTATAGGGGGTTCTATAGATTTTATACTCTATATAACTTATCACACCAGTTTGACTAAAGTATAGAAATCTTTACCTCTCTTTACATTTTATTAACCTTCCTCATGTATTATATAATTATCTTAAATATTTTCCTACAAATGTTTATAACCACATTGGACAGATTCCATTGTTTTTTCTTCAATCATGAAACATAACTTAGAGAACTCAAAGGACCAGTACAGTCTGTTATATTCACACATATTTTTGCTTACTGTGGCCTTTCTTTCTTTCTAACATTCTAAGATTCCTTCTTTTATCACTTTCTTTTTATTTAAAAAACTTGCTTTAGTTATTTGTTTTAGTGTAGGTCTGCTAATTACACATTTTTAAAGGTTTTCTTCATTTAAGAGTGCTTTATTTCTCCCTCATTCTTGAAGGATCTTTTTGCTGTAGATAAGACTCTGGTTTGACAGTTTTTTTTGTTTCTCAGTACTTAAAACATAGCATCCACGTCCTTCTGGCTCTGTGGTTTCAGAGAGAAATCCACTATTCATTTGGATTTTTTTTCTTTATATGGGTAAAGTCTAAATTTTTTTTCTAACTGCTTTCAATACTTTTTTCTTTGTCCTTAGTTTTCAGAAGTTTAATTACGATGTGTCTTGGCACGGATTTCTTTAGCTTTATCCTGTTTGGGGTTTATTTAGCTTCTTGAATTTGTATATTTATATAACTTGCCAAGTTTGGGGACTTTGCCAGCCATTATTTTCTCACTTAGGTTTATTTTTAGCAATAGGTACTTTTTAAGTACCACCTGTGTTTTCCTCTCTAAATGGGATAAAAAAAATATTTTGTCTCTTATTATAGTCCCACATACTTCTAAGGAACTGTACTTTTTTAGCCTATTCTCTCTCTACTATTCAAATGGAGTAATTTCTATTGTTCTAGTTTCC
This sequence comes from Carollia perspicillata, assembly GCA_004027735.1. Taxonomy (NCBI): domain Eukaryota; kingdom Metazoa; phylum Chordata; class Mammalia; order Chiroptera; family Phyllostomidae; genus Carollia; species Carollia perspicillata. Next base: position 570 of record PVKM010023055.1, on the reverse strand, counting down.
AGTTTACAAATTATTTGCTTTGTTACCTTCCCTAAATTCTGTTTTTAAGTTTATCTGCAGATATTTTCACTTAAATTTCTGTGTTTCAATTCTAACATTTCCATTTGTCTTTTTATGTCTTCTCTTGCTTTGCTGACACTTTCTATTTCTATGCTAGGACTTTACACTTTTCATTTGTTTTAAATATATTTATAATTGCTCACTGAAGCATTTTATTAGAGCTGCTTTAAAATGTCTATCAGAAAATGTTAAATATCTCTGTAATTTTCATGTTGGCATGCATCAATTATATTTTTTCTTCAGTTTGAAATTTTGATGGTTCTTGATTTGATAAATTATTTCTTCATTGAAATCTGAACATTTTTGTATTATATTCAGATACTGTATCTTATATGGGTATTTTTCTCTAGTTGGCTTTGATACCACCCAGACAAGAGTAGGAGAGGGGCCCTTCATTGTCTTCAAGTAGAAGTGGAAGTCAAGCTTCTGTAGTTGGCATTCTTCGACACTCAAAACTAGTATTGCACCTTACTTCTGGATAGGAGTGCATTGGTGCTGAACGAAAGTAAC
>PVKM010023054.1:0-21407 GCA_004027735.1 Carollia perspicillata | reverse complement strand
CCATCAGAGAAATGCAAATTAAAACCACAATGAGATACCACTTGACACCGGTCAGAATGGCCATCATAAACAAAGCAACAAACAACAAGTGTTGGAGAGGTTGTGGAGAAAAGGGGACCCTAGTTCACTGCTGGTGGGATTGCAGACTGGTACAACCACTATGGAAAACAGTATGGAATTTTATCAGAAAACTAAAAATGGAACTGCTTTTTGACCCAGCAATTCCACTGCTAGGATTATATCCCAAGAACCCTGAAACACCATTCCAAAAGAACCTATGCACCCAATGTTCATAGCAGCACAATTTACAATAGTCAAGTGCTGGAAGCAACCTAGGTGCCCATCAGTAAATGAATGGATTAAAAAACTATGGTACATTTACACAATGGAATTCTATGCAGGAGAAAGAAAGAAAGAGCTTCTATTCTATGCGACAGCATGGATGGAACTGGAAAGCATTATACTAAGCGAAATAAGCCAGGTGGTAAAAGGCAAATACCACATGATCTCACCTTTAACAGGAACCTAAACAACAAAACAAACAAACAAGCAAAATATAACCAAAGACATTGAAATAGAGAACAGGCTGACAGTGTCCAGAGGGGAGAGGGGAGGGAATTTCAGGGGAAAAGGGGAAGGGTTTACAGGACCATGTATGAAAGAGACATGGACAAAAACTAGGGGTGGGGGTGCAAATGAGAGGGAGAGGGGAGGGCTGGGTGGGTGGGTTGGCTGGGATGGGAGTAAAAGATAGAAAATTGTACTTGAACGACAATTAAAATAAAAAACTATTTAAAAAAGATTTCCTCATTTCTGGCTTTATTTTTCTCCTTTCCATCATCTATTTACTTTATATTGTATTACCCATGTCTGTTCACTGCTTTATCCCTTCCATTTAATTATTTCTCCTGAAATATCTTTTCTTTTCATAAGCCATCTTTTCAAATCTTCTTTTTGTCTAAAAATTCCACTTCTGCTATTGTTTCAAAGCATCTGTTGGTTTAATTTCTTTTAGTTGTTTTTGAAATAAGGTTCAGTGTCAGTGTTTAGAAATAAGTTTAAATGTTTTATGGGTCTTTGTGAAATTCATTTATTATCTGAAGGGACACTACTGTGTTCATAATTCTTCTTATAGCTTTGTATGAGATTTGAGCACAATCTTTTTCTGTTGCTCAACTGTAAGTGAGATGTATTTTTCTGTATTCTTAGAAGAGGGTTTTGTATAGAGGAATAAGGGTTATCCAGTGTAGATTTTTTTTTTGGCATCACAGTTCCAGGGTTACCTCTTCTGCTATTACCAAAAAGTCTTTAAAAATATGACAGTGTACACAGTACTTCCTGAAATTATTGTTCTCTATTCCCTTCCTCCATTCTTATTCAAAGTTTCTGTTTCCTCTACCATCTCCTGCTCTTCAGTGTGTGGGTATCTCTGGCCATGGAGCCTCAGGTGGTCAGTCCCTAGAGGCCCAGGGCCCAGGGCCCAGACCTCGGCCCAAACTTCCCACAGTCCTCCAACACTCACCTATGACTTGGAGCCTGAATATATCCCTCCTAGTTTTGGCTGGCATCCTCAGATAGCTCCACCAAGCTTCCACTCCCAGAGTCCTTTCCTCCTAGGGGTGAGTACACATTAGAGATTTCGAGGTCTCCTGGATCTCATTCTTCTGAATTCCCTTTGCCTTCATCTTCATCTTCATCTTCATCTTCATCTCATCCCACAGAGTTGATTTCATGCAGATATTATTGCTGTTGGTATTTGGCCCCACCTGTTCAGGCTTTGTAGTTCCTGGAGTCACCTAGTTATGCTATCCATTGTTTTTGTTTGTTTTACTATCCTACTTTCTCTGTTTGGATGAAGAGATTCTGAGAAATATTTTTAAAAACTTTTTTTTCCTGTTGCCCTCTTGTCTCAGTGGTTCTCAAGAAATCTTTAGAGGGTAGATTAAATAAGCTTGGTCTTGAATGAAGATGGCAGAATAACCAGAGTTGAGCAATGGGGTGGATGAGGGTACAAAACTAGAGGATGGGCCAGTTTTTAAAATGGAGGTTGGAGGTGTTAAATGGAGAAATGGGGAAGTGTAGTTCTAGGCAGGGCAAGTTTGAGATACAGTAAGATGTGTAGGAGACAGGTGGAAAGTCTAGGGCTGAATGTCTAGGTCTGGGCTAGAGACACAGGTTTGGAAGTCATCAGAACTTTAATTATGACTTAACATCTCCCCGACTCCAGATCCAAAACTTTCTTCACTGGCAATTTTTATTTGTCATATTTGGAAAACCCATGTTGATAGCAACTTTTCTGCTGAGGTGTATGCTCACTGGGCATGCAGAGCTCAAAACTTTTCAGGATTAGTTTTCCCTAAAACAGTTTCAAAAAGAAGAATGATATGTCCTCCATCCACAGGGAGTCTGTGTTATTATACTCCTTAAAAGACTGACGTGACCAACGTGTGTATATGTTCATAAACATATGCCTGTGGTTGAGAAAATGCAACAGGGCCCCCATTGTCAGCCTCCCCCCTCAGTCTGGGTAAGAATTAATTAATTCATCAGGAAGATACTGTATTTGTTAAGATAATTATTGATAGGCTATGCTGGATTAAACAATAAACCCCCAAACCTCAATGGCTTAGCATAACAGAAGTTTATTTCTTGCCTACATAAAGCCAGATGCAGATTGTGAAGGGGTTCTCTTCTATCCAGTGACTTAGTGACACAAACCTTCCTATCTTCTGGTACATCCATGTCAACACAGACTCTGAGGCAGAGGACCAGAGAGTTGGAGGTTTGCTTTGGAAGTTTTTAAGGGTCAGGCCTGGGAGTTGCTTATATCATTTCTGCTCACACAGCACTGACCACGACTAAGTCACGTGATCCCAATCTAAATGGAAGGGACTTTGGGATATGTAGTCTTCCCAGTTAACCAGGAAGAGAAACAATAGATGGTTGGTGAAAACATAGCATTACCTCTGCTTACAGGCATTATTTCAATTCTATTTTACTTAAGGCTACTCTTTCAACTAAGTATTCCACGAACACCCAGAAATCAGACAAGATCATGGTAGCCATTGAAATGTTTTGACAACAATAGAAATGAGAAGCTAATTAAAACAGGCTAAAAGAACATTCATGAACCCATCTACTAGTTTGGTGGTGCCTCAAGACTAGAAAACTTGAGACACACTTGAAAACCTATTGTGCACTCGAGGCTTTATGCAATGTACACAATCTCATAATTTACAGAACCATGTCATTAAGTAAGTATTATCTTTATTTTTATACAAGAGAAATGGACACAAAAAAGGTCAAACAGCTAATAAGGAAAGAGTGTGGTTTGAACCCAATGCATTCTGGCTCCAGGTTTTACAGAGAAGCACTGAGACCTCCTGGTATGCTGAGCAGGCCTGGAGTCTCAGCTGGGATTTAAACAGCTCCGTGGCTGTCAAGTCAAACAGCACAAAGGCAACCCCACCTCAATGAAAGGAAGACCAGGCAACTGAGCCCCATTGACCAGCATGTCCCAGGATGTTACAAAGGGCGCAGCTCAGAGGAGAAAGGGCTTCCTATTTCTCAACACAATTTGAAGGGAAAATAGTCTCCAGAAAATAAACCCTAAGGAAGCTGGGTCAGTAGCTGAGAAACGGATCACTCCCTATGTTCTTCAGCAATGAATGGGGGGCGTTCTGGCAGCGTGGCAGTGGGCAGTCCACATTCAGAGGTTTGGAGGACAGATTTGCATGGGAACAGGGGAGCAGAGCCCCTTCAGAAGAAGGGTGGTCCCACCCTCCAACTCTGAGGCAACCTCACCTCTTTCAGGGCAACTGGTTCCAATGAACCCTGGTGCACAGTAGGAGCAGAAAGCAATGGATCAGGATACAACCCACCTTTGTAAGTAGACTCTCAGGGCCCAGGACAGGGCCACATGGAGTATGTCCTCAATGTTATTAACTGGGAGAGGTAAGGAAGGATGATGGGCAAGGACAAATGCTTCCCTACTCACACATATTTGTGATGACAGATGCTTAGCATACATTGCCCCAGTCCACATGGATAGTACTTGACAGTTTACAAGGTGCCTTCTTATGTCCTATGACCTACACGCTGCCCTGCAGAGTGCATCATTATCCTCAGGTTAGAGACCTCTGTGTGTATGAGAGGAAACACTCTCACCCCCTCCCCACATTTTAACCTTGACCATTAAGGAGAATGTCTAATCTCTTAGAAGTCTGAGGGAGAAGGCTTCATGTCTTTTTCTTACCTCAAGAGAAGTGACTTATCTGACTGGGGAAGTCGAGGTGAGGTCACTGCACATTGGTGATTAGCACCTCCCTTGCTTTCTCTCATACACAAAAAGATTAAATAAGATGATGTGTTTGAAACCAAGATTCAGCCCAGTGCCTGGCTCCTGGAGAGTATTGAAGAAGTGCTCAGAAACCCAGCCATGAGCTCTAGTGAACAGCACTAGATTCCTCCCCAGGATATGCTGGTCTTCAAACATCTAAAAGGAAAAAAAAAAAAGACTCTTCTTTTCTTCCCCCCACAATAAACATGCACTGAGTGTCCACTATGTGCCAGGCACAGTTCCAGGAGCTCCTGCTCTTTGGGAGTGTCCATTCTAGCAGGAGAGACAGACCATGTACAAGGCAGATAAGCTGTAGCACATCTGGTAGAGAAGAATGAGCAGGGGGCTGTAAGAGATGAGGGTGCAGGGCAGTAGGGGCCAGGTCCACTCAACTCAGGAAGGTGCTACCTGGGGAGCTGAAAGAGAATTAAGGTTAAAGAGTGATTTTCTACAGTGTTTAAGGCAGCATGGGCTACAAAAAGAAGCTTCCCTAGACACGAGGTCTACAAGCAGAGCCACCTGTCAGGGCAGAAAAGCAGTGCCTCTGCTTGTCATCAAAGACGTCCCCAGCAGGAGAGGGCCTGGTAGTTCCACCCTCCACCTTGGTGTTGGTGGTGTTTGCTGCACTGACACTTTGAGGTCTCTGACACGTGCAGCGTTCACTCATCTTGCCACAGAAGCACCAGAAAAGGAGGTGTGTGATGGCGATGATGCTAATAATCATGGTGGCACTAGCTCACCTCTGTCAGCACCTATGACATACCAGGGCTGTTCTAAGCACTTTACAGGGATTCGATTCAAAGGGTATTATTATTATTCCCTTTTTATAGATGTAAAAACTAACAATACCCAGAGAGGTGAAGTTACTTGTCCATTTAGCTTTGGAAAGATGTACATGCTGGCCACTGTGTTAAGAGGCCCCTTTGACTAAGGGACAAACTGAACTTCTGGATCTGCCCTCTGGAACCTGGCCTACTCTTGGGAGAGCCACTGAAGCACCATGCAGAGGGGACTAAATGGAATGAGACAGCTTTTATCAGGTGCCTGGTTGCGAACCCTGCTGGGTCTTAATGGAAATGGCTTTTCCACTTATCTGCTCTGTAACCCTGGGCAAGTTACTTCACCTCTTTGAGCCTCAATTCCTTGTCCGTGAAAGTAAGATACAGTTAATATAAGGTACCTGGTGCAAGTCCCTTAATCTGTTTATTTGGGTGGCTAATGCTTCTCAACTCTACTACAAAAACAAGCTTTTACATCTTTTCCACCATCTCAGCCCCCTCTCCAAGAATGAACTTATCGTTTTTATGAACAGCACCGAACACGGCAGTGACCATTACTAGAGCAGATTCACCTTCCCTTAGGGCAGCAAACGTGGGTATAGCAGCGAGGGGCGGAGGGAACCAACATCTCACCGCTCCCAGGCTCCTTGCCGTCCCAGTGCCCAGCTAAGAAGATGCATGAAAACCTCCAGACCCAACGTGCATGCAGCTGGATCCAAGTAACCAGGACACAGCTTAGTGGCCCTCCTTGAGCTCATGCCCCACAGACTTTTCCTTTAACATTTTCTTTTCAAACAAACAGCTACACACATATACACAAAAACACACGTAACACAACTTTTGTTAGCAGAGCCTTCGATTGAGGCAAAAACATAACTTATATGGCCTGGCAGAAAATGGCCGAGCTAAGCTCTTTTAGCCTTTTATATTCGTAAAGATTCTTAAAAGATTAAAAGTAGGTTAGGAGAATAATACAACAGCTGTGTTTCCAGTGTGTACCTGACAACGGCTTTTGTAGAAGTGAATAATTACATGAAAATCACTTCCTTCCCACCTCTTTCTCAGCCCCCTCTGGGTTGCTAGGCTCCCTCACTCCTTCTTTTGGCTAATGCCACATACAGAAGCTGATGAATACAGTATGGCCATTATGAGGGAAGGGAGTTGCAGGGAGGAGGATTCAAGTGCTCCCTCCCCAGTGGACTCAATGTGGGGAGCAGGCTTGAGGGGAGAGGACTCTGGATATATTTAAATGCTAATATGCTGGGCAGGCCGCAGGGCCGGCAGGAACAGTGGTGGGAAGGGGCAGAAGCTCTTGGCCTGGAAGCCCCACTGGAAATATGTTCTGCAGCCTCTGGTTCCAGTGCCAAGCACTTCCCTGAGCTGGCAGCCCTGGGGGCTGACTCTGGCCCTGCCAGAGGCCCTGCCAGTAAATTGTCACTGGGCTGCAGGGCTGCACTGCAGGTGGTGAGGAGCTGTTCAGTTCTGCAGGGGGAGCCTGGGTATGTAGGCTGACCCTGGTGGCCTCTTTGTGTGCAGCAGGGAGCAGGGTCACTGTGGCTGGGCCTTTGCCCAGAGGCTAGTCATGTCCTTGTCACAGAGCACAGAGGGAGTGGATACTGCCCACTGCCAGTGTTGTCGCTGGCACTGTGCCAATGGTAATGACCTCCATGCCTTATGGGGTAGAATCCTGGGGGCTGTGCATACCTACCCCTTAATCCATTGCTTGAAATAATTGCAACCCATTTTTACCAAAGAACTAAACAGAGGAGGTTTGGAGCAATGGGAAGCATGGGCAAGGCCTGAAAATGGCACACTCTTAGCTCTGAGCTCTTCTTAGGGCTCTCTATGTAGCCTTGGGGGCTACACCGTAGGACAAGGTCTTCCCCTGACAGTGCTCCTCTAGGGGAACACTACTGGCATTTACACAGGACAATTCATTGGGCAGGAATGTCCTTTTTGCTGTAGGAGGTTTAGCATCCCTGGCTTCCACTCTAAATGCTAGAAGAGATCCAGTCATTGTGGAAGCCAGAATGAAATCCCCACATATTGTTAAGACCCTTGGGCAGTGGCCCTACCTAGTCCTGGTTGAGAACAACTGAGACAGGGAAAGGTTGAGCTGGTATCAGTGGTGGGGTTACAGAACCCCAAACCCATCACCAGGGAGTATAAGGTCAGGGTCTTCCTGGGCCAAACCAGACATTAGCTCCCAACCAAGCTCTGAGCTGGCATGTTCTCCTGTGTCAACTGAGCAAGCTGCCGATTTGAAGTCGCATCATCTCCCACCATAACCATTTCTCTCTTCTAATAACCAGGGAACTGGTTTGAGGCAGAGAGCCAGGGAAAAAAAGGACACACCAGGACACTCCCCAAGCTATCACAAACACACTAGTCTGAGGAATGACTCCTTGGGAGGAAAAGAAAACAGCCATGACTGGTTAAGGCAGCCGCCTCTACATCTGCCCAAAGAGAAGTAAATACATTTAACCACATTATTATATTCATTGTTTATTGTCTAGCTCCTTCAAGTAGAACAGAAACTCCATGAGAGCAGGGAGTTTCATCTGTTTTTTTCATTGCTGCATGTATCTGACACTTTACACACTGCCTGATACATGGCAAGCACTTAGAAATATTTGTTGAAGGCCCGCAGGTACTTACAGTCCCCAGGACATAGGAACAGAGCACTGACGCTCACGCAGAGTCCTAGCTACCAGGTTAAGTAGAGAATGTGCTAGGCTGAGAGGGTCTTGGACACCAGGTTCCAAGACCAGGTTGCCCTGAAAGTTTCTGTGTGTTCTCCCTACAGTTTTTTTCTTTTCTCCTGACCTCAGTCTTCTAATCTGTAAAGTAAGGAAATTGGACTGCAATGAAGGTGGCGAATACCATATTTTACCATGTGCAATCCACACATTTTTGTCTAAATTTTTGAGGGAAAAAATAAGGATGTGCATTATACATGGGTAGTACTAATTCCTTATCTATATACATGTTTTTAAATTGTTTATGCTTATGCATTAAAAGTGTAGCTCTAGAAAGCAATCATGATATCTGTGTGTTCAAAATAAATGCTGAAATTCCTTTATAATACAAAAAAAATCTAAATATAAATAAGTAAATAAATAAATAAATGAAAGATTTTTTTCCTGAAAGTTTGGGCCAAAAACGTGGGTGCACATTATACATGGCAGCATGTACACACAGCAAAACATAGTCTATGGCACACACATCCTATCCCTATTCCTGCCCGTGGCAGACATTGCTAATCAATCCCATCCCTCTAATGGCCAAAATCGCTAATTAATCACAGCACTCTTTTGCCCTCAGTCTACCTATGGTGGAAGTCTATCATCAGTCAAAGTTGGTAAGTGAGCTGAAACCTGAGAGAAATGGTCTTCTAGCCTTGGCATCCTAGGTTTATATAGCAAGAATGTGTTTTAGGATCAGATGGGGCTCATTTTCCTTAGTGAGTTTCAAATTTATAGTCTTGAAAGTCCATGATGGGGGAGGCTATGACACCATGGAGCTCATGCTCCTGCCCCACACTAGGGACAAACTTCAAGTCAAATGCAAGGGGCAGGGTCTTTATAAAAGGAAGAGGAGAATGACACTACCCTCATGGAGATGGATGTTTTCAATGGATTTTTGGCACTTGTCCTGGTATGGAAGGCTGGAAGGAAGTAGAAGAATATTCTAGTGGAGCAAATGGTATGTATCAACAAATGCCTAGAGGTAGGGGAAAGAAAGGTCTATGTGAAGATGCCCAGCAGGAATGCTTCTAAGCAAAGAACTGAGAGAGGGCATAGGACACACCTTCCTGGACCCATGGATTCACAGAGCTGGTATTTCATTCATCACTTTATGTTCAGCTCGAAGTTGCTCAGAGTTTGATTGGGAAAATGCCTGTGACAGCGAAAGGGGGCACGTAAGAAAAAGCTATTCAATTCCATGTGAAATAGAATTCTGACAGTGAAAGGAAAAACACTCAAATTCCAGCCTCAGGAGCCTCCCAGAAGGGATCCATGGTGGCTAGGAAGTAAGGACAGGCACAGGCAGCAGTAGAAGAGTTTCCTTTTTGGCTGAGAGCTCTGACACTGGGATGAGCTCCCTATTGCTAGAGGTAATTAAGCAGTCGGGGATGGAGTGAGGAAACTCCTGCATTGCACTGGAAGTTAGGGCAGAAAGCCTGTAAGGTTTTCTGGTACTAGAAACTTACCAGTTAGTGAGTCAATTCCCCTCAGCAACATTTTCTGAGCATCTTACATCTGCCAGGCATGGAGAATATAAAGATAATTAAGACCCAGTCCCCTGCTCTGAGGCTTGCAATGTAGCAAATACAGGAGGGAAAACAAAGTCAGACAAGCACCTTCCCAGATTACAAAATCAGACAGATCTGGCTGGGCTTGGCAACCTGGGGGAGGCCACTTCTTTGAGCTTCAGTTTCTTCCTGGGTGCAGTGGGAATAACAGCAGCCTCCAAACTGCTGGCGTTGTTCTGGAGATAGTAAGAGGATGCATGTAGAGCACACTCTGGCACCTGGCACAGTAGGTGCTGCAACCAGCGGGAGGGGATGAGAGGCCAGAGAGGGGTTATTACTTTGGGCTTCAGAAAGCATCTTTGATGGGACTGGGGGCTGAGTAGGCATGTGTCAGGAGGGTAAGCATAAGAAAAGTCAGTATTCGAAACTGGTTCCGGAGCCCCAGCCTCCTCCCCAGCTGTGTGTGAGTGCTCCGAAGGAGGCCTGGCCTACTCCTGAGCTCACACCTCCTCTCTGAGGCCCAGCAGATGAACCCCAGGGAGGTGGGCTCTGCAGGTCTCATTCAGGGCCTGTCTCCCTGAGACCATCATCCCTGGGTAGCATTAAGTGTGAAGACTGAGGGGAAACCTACCGCTTCTGCATGGGCCTTAGAGGGGCTATGCAAGCTGCCCACATGAGCTCCACCTCGGGATGCAAAGATGCCCTTAAACAAATCAGTGGATTCTCTTGTATCATCTCAGTGGCAGAAAACATGGCCCTCTAATCCTGACAGACCTCACTGTCTTTGCTGGGAGCTTATGAGGTTGACTGTCTATCTCATTTCAACCTCACAACCACACCTAGAGTGAGGTACTGTTATCTCCACTTTACAGATAAGGATGCTGAGGCCCAAGAGCCTATAGAAGTGGCTCTCAATCAGCCAGCCAGCAAGTGGAAGACTCAAACCCAGATCTAACCCTACAACCCTCCTTTTAATATTCCCAGGAGACTGCCACCATGTCAACCAAGAGGAGAATGTCCAGGGTGACCAGAGTGGCACACATGTATCTGCTCCTCACAGGCCTAATGTCCAAGTGGATTTGGTCCCTGATGTTCAGTGACTTCCCTGAGTCTTCTCACACATTGTTCTCCTTCTACCTGCTGGCATCCTTGCCAACCTTCATGCTCACATGGCCACCTCATCCACATTGCCTCTCCTCTGCTCATCTGAACAGAGAGGTGACAACTTTAAATAACACTTGATCCTTGAGATTCTGACTAATGAAGCAGCAAGCCCAGAGCACCAAGGGTAGAGGGCAGAAGGCAGAGCGTGTCCGAGGGACTGGGTGAGTGACTGAGCATTAACAGCATGGCAGGCATCCCACTGCAACATCTGAAGTCATCTTCCTGACCACGGCAAGGTCTTGGAGGGGGAGGAGACAGGAAGGATGGCTAACCCCACAGGTGGACTAACAGGACATGTGACGGGCTGCCACAACACTCCCTCCCAAGTGACACTCCAGGATTATGGTGGCAGCTCTGGGCAAAGCTACCAGGAAGGGGGAGCTGTCCTCATTTTTTACACCTCCCTCAGTCATTTCCCTGACCATGGGTTTGAGCAACAAAACTAAGAATGATAATTTTAAACACAAATCAAGGCATGAATGTTGAAGTGTTTAGGGAGTGATGTGTGTTGGTGTATGCAACTTACTTTAAAACATTAAGAAAATAAAATGGATGGATAGAAGGCTTGAAACGATCTGTGATGAAGCAGCACAGTGAACTGTCAGCGGTGGAATCTGGGTGGTGCTACACGGGTGTCCCTGTGCAGGCAAAACCACTGAGACAACAGAGAGGAAGCTCCCATGCCTGCAGTGGGAGCTGGTGGGCTCACTGAGGAGAAGGAGAGTCACATCACAGAGAGGGGAGGGAAATGCTTCCCAGGACACGCAGTGCGAAGATGTATGCTTCGTGATCACATCAGTGGGGGTAATCTAAGGAAGTCCCTGCCCTGTGCAGGTGACAGCAGCCAAAGCCAGTGTTCATTCCTCAACATAAAACCTGGGAGTCTTCTGGGACTCAGATGTCCCCTCACTGATATCACCTCAAAGATTAAAAACAGGTCTGAATTCCTTAGATCATCCATCTGCAATTCACAGATTTGTCTGAGCAGTTCTTAAACCTTATTCTGTCACAATTCCCTTCCAGATGAGGTGGAACAACCGTCTAGGGTTCAAGGTAGAAGGAGCTATGTACAAGAATGTATAAGTACACATCCCCCAGTTATGCTTTGTACCATTTTATGGACTCATTTCACATTCCATCTCTGAGGCATTCACTAAGAAGCCCATATCTGTTATTTTCCTCACCTGTCTTTCTTAGAGAACCCTTTCTTTCTTTCACTCTTTGTGTCTTCTCCACTCTGTCACCTATTTGGAGGTATAAACAATCACTATGGCACCCACTGTCTTGGCCAGGAGCATAGTGCCGAGATGACCACTTTCTAAAACAAGCATTTAGTGAGCATTTACTATGTGCTGGGCAATGCGAGCCACTAAGGGGGTGGTATGGTGGAAGAGGATGTTATCTGTGTCTTGGGTGATGATCAAGTGTAGTTTAGATTATCCCCCTAAGGATGTTAACCATATACTTGTGTAGAATGACATTCATCTGACCCCTTCTTCTACTTACTCTCGTGGCCTTGAGAAATCTTAATATTTTGTCATTTATAACCCTGTAAATATGTGACTTCCCCCTTTCAGATGATTTATAATATAAAAACATTCATATTTCCACAGATAAATCATCTCACCTCTTTCTGGGCCTCATTTTCCACATAGGACATTTTAGAGAATTAATTCCTGGGATCTGCCACCTTTTATTTATTAATCAGACACACTGCTAATTATTAATCATGTATTAATCATACAACTGCTAATAGGAACTTCCTGGTAGCATAAACTAGTGCATGGGCATGGATCAAAATGGAGGAAAGAAAAGTAAATAACTATTAATAGTGAAAAGATAGAAAATTAGAGACTATACTTGAGGCCCTAATTTTATGGCTGAAGGGACACTGGCATAAGGAGACCCAATCTCTGTTTAATATGGGCCCCCTGATTCTGAATCTGAGAGTTTCCCACTATGCAAACTGCCTCCTGGGAGCAGAGGAGGGTGGGAAGTGCAAGGACTGGGCATTTATTCATTGGAGGCTGAGCTGTGTCCACTTGCCTCTAACATTTGGGACATTGCCAAGGTTCTAATCAAGGAGACAGAACTATGTTTGACCTCTTTGTGAACATTATGCAGAACTCAGTGCTTGCCCTGCAGGGCTTTCCAGCATTTGGCCTGCACATGAAAAGTGAGGGAAGTGGAACATGAGGTTCACACACCAGTGAGTTTTCAAAGAGTAGAACATCAAATGTTACAATCCCTGAAAACTAAGATGTATCAAATCCTATCATCTTGCTACTCACAGACAGAAGAAATCCTTGCTCCAATCTGTGCTGGTCAGAAATCATCAGAACACATTGTATTCGCAAAGCACACTTCTTCCTAACCAAGGAGGAGCTGCCACTAGCAGGAGACAGTTGCAGTATCTAAATTCAGAACTGCATGCAACTCTCTGCAGCCCTTGTGTTTCTTAGAGCTCTACTGTACATGTCAGCCTGTTTGATATTCCTGAAAGTCAGTTAAAGTCTAGAGAATAGGTCTTATTAACATGGAAGCCCAGAGAGGTTAAGCGACGTGCCCAAGGTCCCATGCTAGTGTGTCAGGATCTGATTCCATGTCTAACCTAAACTCTTGACTTCCCAGAGGTGAGAACAGACTCAAGGGGGTGGGAAATGTTTTAATTGGAAGTTCTGCATTTTAGTCCAGTTCTCCACCAGCTGTGGCTGTGAGTAAGTCATGTTCTCTCTCTGGGACTCAGCTACTCATTCACAAAAGAAGAAAAGGGGTCTAGACATTGACTCTCAAACTTGTTAAAAATAGCAAATATAAATGGGCTCTATAGAGCTTTTGGTCAAATACTTTGACGCATATTATTTTACTCCATGTGTTAAAAACAAATTTACTGTCAGAAAATGTATTTGTAGATAGTATGAAATACAAAGTAATCACCACAAACATGACTTTATGAATAAAACTGAGCCATTAAATTAAGCAGGGATGACTACTTAATATTAATGTACTGCTTGAACATTCAGTATGTCATATTCAAGACTAGTAGAGGAAGAGAAGCAAATATTGAGGTTTAAACATTTTAATAGAAAATATAATTGTGAAACATAATAATCATTTAAAATTCATAGCCTTCTTTGAAAGGAAGATAGAAAGTTGCCCCAGATGTCAGAAATGAAAGAAGTCAAATCTAAGAGATGAGGAGGAGGAATAGTGTCAGCAACACACAGTAATCTACATGCAGACAGAAGCCTGACAGGCTGAGATTTAACCCCCTTCCAGAGGACAGAGCTAAGATTATAGCCCCTGGGCATGACAAAAAGCTGAGTGGGTTTACTGTAAAAAGCGAGGAGCCAGAAAAGTATTGTCCTATAGTGAATGAGATGTTAGAAAACTGCCCCTCAGCCCAGGGCTCAACAAGGAAGTGCCAAGTATGAATGCCACCACACTGCTCCTGCAACATGGGCATCTGAGTTTGAACTGTAACTTTAAAATTACCATCCTAGAATTCCATACCCAGCTAAACTACCATTCAAGAGTGATAGTGAGTCTTGATGGGTGTGGCTCAGTTGGTTGGGTGTCATCCCACGAATGGAAAGGTTGGCAGTTTGATTCCTATCATGGTATGTGTTTTGGTTGCAGCTTCATTCCCCAGTCAGGGTGCATATGAGAGGCAACTGATCAATGTTTCCCGTTGTTATTTATCTCCCTCTCTTTCTTTCTCCCTTCCTCTCCCTTTCTAAAAAGAAAAAAATCTTTTACAAAAAAGAGTGCTAGTGAAATAAATATCTTTCAACACATAAAGACTAAGAGACCTTACTTCCCACAGGCCTTGCTGAAAAGAACTACTAAAGGGTGTACTTCAACAAAAAGGAAATTTAACCCAGTGAAAATAGAGAGCAAAGAAATTGGTAAACATTTTGTAAGTCCAAGTAAGTATCCACTCTAAAAAGTATTAAGGCAGTATGAAAAAAAGTGGCAATAATAAGAACGATGGGGGAATGTGGAATTTGGAAGAAAAATTATGTCTTATTTTCTTGTTCAGAAAGACGAAGCTAGTTAACAGCCAATCTAACTGAGCATCCACATCCATCTATCCCCTGCCCTTAGAGGGAGACTCTTTCTTCCCAGCCTGAGGCCATTGCACGTGCAGCTATCACATACTTCTCAGCACTTCATAGAGGGACCTACAGTTGCAGCCCTTTCTGCCCAAGACATATGTGGCCACGGTTCTGGTCCTGACTCTTCAATGGGCATTTTTTGAACTTTTCTGGAAATAACCAGGCCCATAAGGGGTAGAGGAAGGGAAACCCACAGTATCATGCCTTCAGAAAGCTGGGGGTCACTGCTCCATTTCCAAGTATCGGGTACAATTTGAGCTTCAGTTTCCACAGGCTCTCCTGCTTCTTGAGCCTTTCTCCCTTTATAGCATTACTGTCCAATAGAATTTTTTGCAATGATGGAAAAGTTCTATATGGGCTCTGCACAGTATAATAGCCCCTAGCCAGTTGCAGCTACTGAGCACCTGAAATTTAACCAGTGAAACAGGAACTGAGCTTTAACTTCTATTTGGTTTCAATTACTTTAAATTTAAAGAGTTAGATGTGGCTTATGGTCTCCACATTGGACATTACAGTTCTAGAGGGTAGCAATCCTTGAAAGAATCAATCCCACTCCAAAATAATCCCATGAGTAACGGGTTCCCCTTTGCAAAAATTCCTGGAGTGAGCTCTCCTTCCCTCTTCCCTGGAGTGTGAATACAGACAGGTAGGTGGCCCCAGCAGCCAGCAAATCCTTCTTGCTCACATTACTTGGCCCAGCACCTCTGCCTCCTCTGACCACATCCCTTATTGGTGTATCTGACAGGTCTCAGTCAGCCCTGAATGCTCTCAGACAAGCAGCATTCCTCAATTTCCATATTATATAAGCCAGAGGGGGATGTTGCCAAAATGCAGACTCTAATGGAGCAGGTTTGGGATGGGGCTGTGGAGTCCGCATTTCTAACGAGCTCCTAAATAAACCTGATGCTGCTCCTGGTCTGGGGACCACACTTGGAGTCGTATAGTTTTATACAGTTTTCTTGAAACGCCAGTTAGCTTTGCCTATATGCACAATGACAGCTAGAATAATAGCTTACATTCAAATCCGTATCTTCTATTTTGCCCTATCTGTTCTCTTTAGGCTTTTAAAAACATACTCTGTGAGAACAGGATGGGTTAGATTAGTAAATGCTATGTAGTGCTACAAAAATGCCTGAAGTTTGGATCAAGAAAATAATACAAAAGGCATGTTCATCTCCTAAAGAAAAAATAACTAACATTTATTGAGCATTTTCTATGCACTAGACACAAGGAATGCACACCATTTATGAGCATTAGTTTATTTAATCCTCACAACATCCCTTTTTACAGATGAGGACATCATGACACAGAAAAGCTAAGTAATTTGCTTGAGGTTACACAGTTAGTAAGTGAGTGAGCCATGACTCAGGTTCAAGTGGAGAAGCCAAGTGGCCCCACATGGTATCTAAGGCTCTGGGCGAAAGCTCAACAGGTATCTCAATTTTGGAGGGTAGATGAACACTTTTTAAGAAAAACATGGCAATAAAATACCTTCACACAGATATTTATAGCAGTTTTATTTACAATTGCCAAACATAGAAGTATCCAAGATGTCTACCAAGAGGTTAATGGATAAACAAACTGTGGTACAGCCAGACAGTGGAATATCAGTCAGTGATAGAAAGAAAAGAGGCAGGAACTTTAAATGCATACTCAAGTGAAAGAAGCCAATCTGAACAGGCTACAAAAAGATCCATGGTTGCCAGTGGTTTGGGGAGAGATGACTGACTGGGTGGAGCACTAGAGTTTTTAACGCAGTGACACTATTCTGCATGAGACCATAATGATGGATACAGGACATTATGCATTTGTCAAAACCCATAGAATGTACAACACAAAGAGTGGACCCTAATGTAAATGATGGATGTATTTATTCAATAATAATATTTCAATAATATATCAACTGATGTAACAAATGTGCCATACTAATGTAAGATGTTAATAAGAGGGAAAACTGGGGGTGGGGGTTGGGAGGTATGGGAACTATCTGTATATTCTGCTTATTTTTTCTGTAAAGTTAAAACTACTTTTAAAAGTTTATTAATTAGAAAAGAAAATGCTTAGGTCTTCCAGTCAAGATGGAAGTATAGGTAAACAGAGCTTGTCTTCTTGCACAACCATAGCAAAAATTACAACTAAAATATAAAACAAGTATCATCCAGAATTGTCAGAAAACTGAACTGTATGGAAGTCTGACAACCAAGGAATTAAAGAAGCCATATTCATCTAGATGTGTAGGAAGGGTGGAGATGCAGAGACATGGAACAGGTGGTCTCACACCCATGTGTGGTGGATAAAAATTGGGAGGGATACTAGGGAGTAAGGGATCCCAGCCCCACACCAGACTGTCCAACTCAGGGTTCTAGTGCTAGGAAGATAAGTCCTTATAACTTCTGGCTGTAAAACCAGTGGGTGTTGGGGTGGAGAAAGAAACTGTGGGATTCTCAGGCATCTCCTCTTAAAGGGCCTGGAATGGACTTAGGACTTATGCAGACTCACTCCCTCTGGGCTTCAGCACTGGAGAGGTAGCTAGAAGGGCACCAGTGGCACATGGGGGAGAAACAAAGGTGTCTGGCATTAGGGCAAGTACTGGGGGATAGCTTCCTTTTGGACAAAACCCCAGAGGCCAGGTAGTGGCCACTGTCCCTTTCCTGAGCCCTCCCCCACAGAGCAGAGACATTATATCTGAGACTCCATCAATTTGGTTCACAAAGGTTGCCCTGCTCTGGTGATTACCTAAGGCCCCATTCAATTTATGGGTATACTTTTCTATCATAGGCTACACTATTAAGACAGGGAGTCAAAGCAACTCTACCTAATGCATAGCAACAAATACAAGGAGGCTGCAAAAATAAGGAGACAAAGAAATAGGGTCCTAGTGAAAGAACAGAACAAAACTCCAGACAAAGAACTAAACAAAATGGAGATAAACAATCTATCAGATACAGAGTTCAAAACACTGGACATTAGGATGCTCAAGAAACTCATTGGGTACTTCAACAGCATAAAAAACACCCAAGCAGAAATGAAGGTTGCACTAAGTGAAATAAAGAAAAAATTACAGGGAATCAACAGTGGAGTGGACGAAGCCAAGAATTTGGAAATGATTTCGAACATAAGGAAGAAAAAAACATTCAACAAGAACAGCAAGACAAAAGAATTAAAAAATAACAAGGATAGGCTAAAGATCCTCTGGGACATCTCCAAATATACCGATTTTAAAATCATAAGTGCTGGAAGAAGAAGAGAAAGACCAAGAAATTGAAAACTTACTTGAAAAAATAATGAAAGAAAACTTCCCTAATTTGGTGAAGCAAGTAGACATACAAGTCCAGGAAGCACAGAGAGTCCCAAACAAGATGGAGCCAAAGAGGACAACACCAAGACATATCACAATTAAAATGCCAAAGGTTAAAGATAAAGAGAGAATCTTAAAAGCAGCAAGAGAAAAGCAGGGAGTTACCTACAAAGGTGTTCCCATGAGACTATCAGCTGATTTCTCAAAAGAAACTTTGCAGGCTAGAAAGGACTGGCAAGAAGTATTCAAAGTGATGAAAAGCAAGGATGTTAACAACCTAAATTACTCTTATCTAGCAAAGATACCATTTAGAATGGAAGGGCAGATAAAGTGCTTCCCAGACAAGGGAAAACTAAAGGAGTCCATCATCACCAAGCTATTATTACAAGAAATATTAAAGGGATTTATTTAAGAAAAAAGACAATCAAAACTATGAACTTTAAAATGTCAATAAATTCACAACTATCAACAACTGAATTTAAAAAAAAACAAATTAGGCAAGCAAAGCAAAAACATAATTACAGATATGGAGATCATTTGGAGGATTATCAGCTGGGAGGGGAAAGGGGAGAATGGGGTAAAGGTGCAGAGATTAAGACACATAATTGGTGGGTACAAAATAGAGAGGGGGGTGTTAAGAACAGTATGGGAAATGGAGAAGCCAAAGAACTTACATGCATGACCCACGGACATGAACTAAGGGAGGGAACTGCCGGAGAGAATAGGGGGTACTTTGCAGAGAGGGGCAAAGGGGGGAAAATTGGGACCACTGTAATAGCATAACCTATTATATATTTATGCTTAATGCATACATTTTCTATACAACTCAGAAATGGGGAGCCAAAGGCTCTCCCTCAATTAAAAATTCATCCTAGAACACATCACTCATCCACCCCCTGTGTGCCACTCCTGCAGAACCCAGCAAATATCTGGTAAAAGTGGATACTTTGTACATTTCTATTGATTCATTTAAAAAGCAAAGACCTAGCACAATGCCTGGCATACAGTAGGTGCTCAATAACACTTCCTAGAAAATGAATATAAGGCTAGAATTTTAAAATAAAACAAAATAGAAATACGCAAACACACACACAAGCCTAAGAATCCCTGAAGACAGGCTTGCAATTGTTCCTCTTCTGTGCTAGGGCAGGTGGGGTCACCACTCTCTGTGGCTCTCACCAGCCCCTGCTGTGGCCACCCGTGACATCTCTCTCCCCTACAAGACTGCAAACTTCTCAGGGGAAAAACACAGCCAGATTCATTCATCCCTTATACTCCCACCTTACGGTCAGGCCTGGCACACAGTAGGTGCATCTTGAATGTTTGCTGGCATCCCTTTGTCTCTTTTCTCTGTAGTGCCAGTTGGGCTTCTGGGAGTCATTAGACAAGCTCGCACAATGGCACTAAATCATATTTGCCCATAAACCTGTGACATCGCAGCTCAAGGGATGCTCTATGACCCTATGGGCTGCTCTATCCCCTATGACATTGTAAAACCTCCTCAACTTTTCTCTTCACTTCCAAACTCACTCTTATTTTCTTGCTCTTTCTGCACCTGGAGAAGTTTACACGTGCTATTTTATCTAACTGTATCATATCTAGAAAGAATAGGAGATGAATAAAAGTTTGTGAGAGGCAGCTGAGGCTTAAAGAGGGTGAATCACCTGCTCACAGTCACACAGTGGGTGAGGGAGAGGCAGGCATTAAATGCATCTCTGATTCTAAAGCTCTGTTGCCAAGCTCTGTGGGGCCTTTCTTGTCTAAATAATCTTCTGAAGTCACAGCTTTATTCATACCAGTCAATCTCATGCCCAGAAAGATTCAACAGTTCCCTACTGACCACGGAATGAAATCTTAAACTCTTTGGGCCTGGCACCCAAGATTTTCAGTGAAGGGGTCCTAGTCTGCTGTCTTAACCCATCTTATGTATGATTCTCTCTCACAAAATCCCTGTCCTACAGCCACACCATTTATGTATGTACTCTCTGGTCTCTGCTTATCTCCAAATAGCCTTCCCTGCCCTATCCTTCAAGGTCCAAATCAAAGGCTACGTTTCATAATGTCTTCTCTGGGATGGGCATTGGAAATAATTTTGTTCTCCTCTTACTGCAGTCCTTTATATAGCATATGGCATCCACCCACCCACCCTTCAGCCCATCTACCCAGATACACATCTAATATTGACTGGGAGCCTGACATGTGCCACGCTCTGTGCCAGATACCAGGGAGTCCACAGTGAACAAGACAAGCAAGTTCTTTGCTTATATGGGGCTGACAGTCTATCTAGGGGATACTAACAGTGAGCATGTCAACGGATGAACACAAGATTTCTTCAGACAGCCATCATCCCCGTGAATAAAATAAAATAAAACAGGAGCTTGGTAAAAGTCATGGGGTTTATTGGGGATGTTTGAGCTCAGCTGGTCAGAGATGACCTGACTTTGGAGCCAAGCCCTGCAGGACGAGAGGGAGCTGGCTGTGAGAATATCTAAGGGAACAGTGATCCAGGCAGACAGGACCTCTGGCAGGAAAGAGCCTGGGATGTCCAAGGCTGACTGGGAGATGGGACGAGGCCACACAGGACTCCTTCACCTTGGTCATGGTGAACAGTCTGAATTTTAATCTTAGTGTGAGTGGAAGCTACCAGGGATTATGGGGGTGGGGTGCGGTTTGTTGTAAGCAACAGAGTCAGGCTTCTGATTCTGGTTATGACTGACTGACTGACTGGTAAAGGAATGGCCTTCCTGCCATATACAACCAACAAAGTAGACAAAGTGTTCACTTAAAACACTTGGAAAACAGTTGAAGGAGGCAACTATTTTCAGGCAGTGGATAACAGCAGGGCAAGACTGCTATCCCTGAGACATGGGGCCCCCTCAATGGGGTTTGCCCAGCCCTTCTCCTAGGGACAAGAGATGGTGTCCCACCAGAAAACACAGTCTCACCAAGCTGAGGAAGCAGGGCCAGGCTATAGGGCAACTAAAAAATAGTGTGGAGCACCAGAAGGGGGGAGCTATGTAGAGCAGGGACTCCAGATACCCATTTGGCTAATGGTTGTGTTGTAACTACACAGGGTGAAACCACACAAGGCTTTCCAGTTAGTGCTGTCATGGGGTTGAGTGTACAACAGAGACACTAGAGGCTGGCCACTACCAAGTAAAGAGCACTACCAGGGAGCTGGGGCTCCCAGCCTGCTCTAGAGTAGACAGATCTGGTCAACCCCAAGTACTCACCCTGGGCACCCAGCTAAGACACAGAAAGACCTCTAGTTAGGAGTAGGAACCATGCCCTGGGGTAGGGTTTCTCTACCATGGCATTATGCATACTTTGGGCTGAATGATTCTTTGTTGTGGGGGCTGTCCTGTGCATTGTAGAACATCTAGCAGCATTCCTGGCCTCTACTCAGTAGGTGCCAATAGCCCTCTACCCCAAGTTGTGACAATCAAAAGTATTT